>PVHY01022384.1:0-13953 GCA_004024945.1 Uropsilus gracilis
AGGCCCACCTATCTAAATTACCACGTCAAGCCGGGCACGATGGCTCGTGCCTGTAAGCTTTAGCCTATGAAGCGGCCAGGGTTAGGGATTGCGGTTCGAGTCCCGCTGGGGGCACGTAATGAGACCTAGTCCCAAAAAAATATCTGAGCGTGGTAGTGCGCACCTATAATCCCAGCTACCTGGGAACCTGAGGCTGGGGATCACTTGAGTCTGTGGTACCCCGGGCAACGTGAGCCTGCGGTTCCGTGTGCAAAAATAGCAAGACCTAGTCTCAATAAATAAACTACCACGTCATCCTGCTCCTAGGATCCATCTTGACCCACAACCAGTCCCAAACTTGGGACTCAGGGACTAATAACAGTCCTGTTTACCCTCCACTTTGGGAACTGGCGGCACATTCCTCTTAACAAGTGAGACTTGTGACCAGTTTGACATCTTACTAGGTGCCTAAGAGAGAGGCACTGGCCTGGCTGGCCAGCCTGCCGAGCTCAGTTTTCCCAGGGCTTATTCTGGTATGACAAGGATAGCCTGTGCCTCTGGAAAAAACTGGTGTCTCCAATCTCCTGATTTCCCATGACTAGCGTGCCCTGCCCACGTGACTCACAGTTCCTACTGCCCACCCTCAACTCCTACCTCTCCCTGTCTGCAGTCCAGTGCTCACCTGGGCACTACTACAACACTAGCATTCACCGCTGCATCCGCTGCACCATGGGCTCCTACCAGCCCGACTTCCGGCAGAACTTCTGTACCCGCTGTCCAGGAAACACCAGTACGGACTTTGATGGCTCCACCAGTGTGGCCCAGTGCAAGAGTACGTTACGTGGCAGGCCAGGCTGTGCTGCAGGGCCTAGTGGATGGGGGTGGGGGGTGGGTAAATCGATAGGGAGCAAGGCTGGGGGAGAGGAGAGCAGGAAAATCCCATTCCCCACCTTTCCTAACCCCCTGAGGGTCAGCTGCTAAGCTAAGTCCTCAGTACCCTTTCCTGAGAAACAGGTAATGGGAGGCAGAGACAATTGAAATGAGAGGAAGGTGGATGCAGAACTTGGAGAAGAGAGGAACTTGTAAGGCAGTTCCCACATGTGTCTGATTTCTACCTCAGAATGCTTCGATTTTCCCGACCTTTCCCCCCACTGACTTCCCTTCTCTTTCTTGCTTCTGTCCACTGGGGTTCGGCTACAGATCGCCAGTGTGGTGGGGAGCTGGGTGAGTTCACTGGCTATATCGAGTCCCCCAACTACCCAGGCAACTACCCAGCCGGTGTGGAGTGTGTCTGGAACATCAACCCCCCACCCAAGCGCAAGATCCTTATCGTGGTACCCGAGATCTTCCTGCCATCAGAGGATGAGTGTGGGGACGTCCTCGTCATGAGAAAGAACTGTGGGTGGCTCTGGAGCTGGGCCAGGGAAGGGCAGTCCAAATCCAGTCAGGAGGGAGAGAGGGGATGGGAACAGGAGGGATTCAGGCAGTGGAGGGGGAGCCCTTGGCAGGAGAGACGCTAATGAAGGACATCGGGGTGTCACATGCTCAAGGAGACCGGGGTTTGGCAAGCCAGAAGAAAAGCTCTGACAGTATTACATGTGTCACTTTCCTAGGCTAGCAGCTCTGCTAGCCCGTTTGGCTAAATGTACCATCTGCATGAGTGCCTGAAATCAGGGGAGGCAGCAAAGGCAACAAGCCCAGGGCAGTGGGAGAGGACACCTGTACGTGGGGAGGGGGGTGCATACCCAGGAAGAGTGTCTGTGGGCATGATTCCTTCCCCCAACAGCCCTCACTCCAGGAGGGCTTGGGATAGCCTGCCCTGCTACTCTCCTGACCTGCTGCTTGCCTTCCCAGCCTCCCCATCCTCCATTACCACCTATGAGACCTGCCAGACGTACGAGCGTCCCATCGCCTTCACAGCCCGTTCCAGGAAGCTCTGGATCAACTTCAAGACCAGTGAGGCCAACAGTGCCCGTGGGTTCCAGATCCCCTATGTTACCTATGATGGTGAGCAAGGGCAGGAGGGTTGGGAAAGTGGGTGAGAAAGGAAATACCAAAGGTCTCGGCGGGGAGAGCAGAAGTGCTCGCCCCTAAGCCTTCCCTCGGTTGACTGTGCAGAGGACTACGAGCAGCTGGTAGAAGACATTGTGCGAGACGGCCGGCTCTATGCATCTGAAAATCACCAGGAGATTTTAAAGGTGAGTACATATTAACATCAGTGATGGGGCCAGGCATGGTGGCACATGCCTGTAAGCAGCAGCCTAGAAAGCCGTGGCTGGGACTGCGGTTTGAGTCTTGCCAGGGGCACATAACAAGACCTAGCTCCAAAAAAATATAGCTGGGCGTGGTGGCACATGCCTGTAATCCCAGCTACTTGGGAAGCTGAGGCTGGGGATGGCTTGAGTCTGTGGTACCCCGGGCAACGAGAGCCTGCGGTTCCACAGGCAAAATTAGTGAGACTTAGTCTCAAAAAAAAAAACAAAAAATACAAAAAAAAACACCAGTGATGGCAGCCAACACATAATGAGCATGTAACAAAGTACAGGAAATATGCTAAGTGCATTCATGAATAGTCTCATTTGACAAACAATAGCTCTGTGATGTAGGTACCTCATCATGCCCACTTTATAGATGAGAACACTAAAGCACAAGAACCACAGAAATTGCCCAGTGGTAAAGCTGGTTTTTGAGACAAGCCTCTCTGACTGCAGTGCCTCCCATACTAGCTTACACCTGGAAGAAAGACAGGGAAAGTGAGGAGTTGAAAGCATCCCCTACCTCTCCCAACAAGACATATAAGGAAAATAAGGTACAAAAAGATATTTTTCCTGGAGTCTCTTCTTCCTCTCCCAACTTCCACAGAAAAGCAAGAGATGTAGTAGAGTCTCTCAGAGTTAATTCAGCATAAATGTCTTTTAAAGAAAATGTTTCCAACGTTGTAGACTAAACACCTGGATCTGTGAATCTTAGGTTGAGGAAAATCTTACTGAAGAAACTAGTCCTAGTCACAGTATTATCTTTCAAAATTTATTAATTAATTTTAAAAAAAGAGTTGTTTTTATAATAAAATTTTCTTTATTATTATCTAAATGAGACACATAAGGAGGGGGGAGGAGGGATCAATTAATACACAAATGTGACAAAATGAATTTCTCAAATAAATAAATAAATGATAAATGAGACACATAAGGACAAAAGACATCTAGAACCTGCAGGCTGTAAAGGATATAATTTGAGAATGTGCCTCAGTGTTTGAAGCTGAACCCTTATTTCAGTCATGCTGTGAGACTCCAATGGTACAGCAGTTCTGTTAAAGTGGGGGTGAGAAGCTAGAAGCCCCACATCTTAGTTTAAAAGTCTGCTACTAAAAAAAAACTAATGAATTAATTAAAAGCTGCTTCTGCAGTGGCAAGAACACTGGCCTAGAAGTCAGGTGAGTGAACCCCCAAGGCAGGGCCTGGTATCCAGTAGATGTTCCATGCATGTCTTCTGGGGAGAAGAGATCTGAGGGAGCTGAAGAGTGGCCTGTTTGAGGGTCAGGAGAAGACCATTTCGAGCTAAGGATCAAGGGCACAGTATGGTGTGTTCAAGAACCTTGAGAAGGCCAGTGAGGCTCAGCAGAGCAAAGAGGAGCATGTCTGGGGGTGAGGCACAGCAGAGAGGAGGGTGTACATAGCCCATGGGCCACGTAAGGGGATCAGCTTTACTGCCTGATAAAAGAAACGAGATTTTTTTGAACAGAAAAAGGTCATGGTTTTTTTTTTTGCTTTTTGGTTTTGGGTTTTTTTTTGTTTTTTTTTTTTGAGACTAGGTCTCACTATTTTTGCCCGTGGAACCGCAGGCTCACATTGCCCGGAGTACCACGGACTCAAGCAGTCCCCAGCCTCAGCTCCCCAGGTAGCTGGGATTACAGGCATGTGCCACCACGCCCAGCTATTTTTTTGGAACTAGGTCTTGCTACGTTGCCTTGAGCAGGACTCGAACTGTGATCCCAGGTCCCCGCCGTGGCATCTTAGGCTGCTGCTTACAGGCACGCGCCACCGTGCCCAGACGAAAAAGGTCATATTCTAATTGAAAACTGAAGTTTGCCTGGCTGCTGCTGGGGAGAAGAGTCTGTAGAGGGACAAGAATGGGAAAGTATGGAGACAGTTGAGCGGCTGCTACAGTAGTCCAGGTGCTTGCCTAGGATGGAGAAGTGGTCAGACCCCAGATCAACAGGACTTTCTGTGATTGTGAGGCAGGGAGGAGTCAAGGGTGGTTCCAAAGACTGGGCTCTGAGCATTGGAAGGATGGACCTGCCACTGATGGAGCTTTGGGGTTTTAAAGAAAGAGCAGGTGGTGGGGGTGAAAATCCAGAGCTCACCTGAGTGTGCCTATTAGTCATCATAGCTGAGATGGGTATTCCTCTTTCCCATTCCCAACACTGTGTTGACACTGCCACCTGCCATTTTCTGCAGGACAAGAAACTTATCAAGGCCTTCTTTGAAGTGCTGGCCCACCCCCAGAACTACTTCAAGTACACAGAGAAGCACAAGGAGATGCTGCCAAAATCCTTCATCAAGCTGCTCCGTTCCAAAGTTTCCAGCTTCTTGAGGCCTTATAAATAGTGCCCCTATGTCCAGGACTCTGGTTTTGAATCCCCCAGACTCCTTAGCCCTCAGAGCCAGCAGATCCCACCCTCAGATAAGGAACTATATCCTCTTTCTTTCCAGAGGGAGGAAAAATCACTATATAGACCAAGTACTCTCCCTTTCTGTCTCTCTAGCTTCCTTTCCTTCTCTCTTTGCCTCCCCCATCCCACTTTAGTGTTTCCCCTTTTCCTCTATGCTCCCTGGAAAAGCCATTCATTGCTGGCTCTATTCCACCTAAGGGGTGAAGGAACACCCCTCCTCAACCACACTGTCCATCTTACCAGCTCACATCTCAGGCCCCATCAGCTTGGAAGGCCCACAAAGGAACTAAGTCTACTGGGAAAGGGGGAGGGGAAGAGGGACTTCTTCCATTATAGAGTTATACCTTGCTAGTCAGGAGCCAAAATGTCATCCCTTGGCTGTGTCCCCCAGGGTGATTCTAACAGCCCAGAGTTCTGCCAAAGATGCCTCTGACTTACAGTTTTAATGCCAGCACTGGTCCTCTGGGCACATGACTGGAGCCTGGACCACCCATACAGCCAGTTTTCTCATCTACACAGTTCTTCTCTTTCCCCCACGCACCTGCCTAGGGTCCGTCCATGAGGTCTTACAGAGGCCCACACCACAGGGCTAGTGGATTTGGCTGAAGAGGAAGAGCAGTAGGCATTACCATTGAACACACCTCTGTGGCTCCCCAAGAGAAACCATGTAGCTCTGCAGGACAGAAACCAGGTTATAAAGCATGGCCAAAAAAAAGGAAACAGGAGACAGAAACTGTATCATCTAGAAGACTACAGTATGGAATAATTGGAAATCACCCTCAAACACTAATCCCATTTCTTGTCTTCCCTGGCCCAGCCACCCCCTTAGTCCTATATGATTGCTCCCTGGGGGAGCCCACTCCCCTTACTAAGTGTTGTCCTTAAAGAAACAAGGGTACTGACCAGAAGCAAGTCTGGGCTCACCCCAGAGTGAGAAAGTTATTTCCCTTGTAGCCTCAAATGGCTTGTGGGCTCTACCAAAGAGGACCCGCTCGGCAGCCAGCCTGGAGCCAGCTACCTCTGGCACCAGGCTGTGGACACCAAGAGGAATGTGTGTGCACTTGGCAAGCCTCCTGCCCACCCTGTCCACATCTAATAAGTGCAATCATTTTGAGTCTTTCTATGTTGTCTAGAGGGAGGGGTTTTGTTTTTTGTTTTTGTTTCTTTTTCCTATATTAGAGCAACCCTATTTATAGCTGCCCAAGAGAGAAGAGTGTATGTTTGGAGTGGAAGAAAAAAGATTTTGAATCTCATGAACCCTGAGTGCTGGAGCATCTAACCTATTTCTACTCCTCTACTGTACTCACCCAGCCTTCTAGAGCCCTCAGCTGAGGTAACCCAGGGCTGAAGCTCAGAGGCACCTGGTGTGCAAGACAGTAATTCCAGGACCTGATGGAACAAGAAGGAGCAGTACCTGTGTTTGCTAAACCAGTTCTGCTGTCCCTTGGCCTCTGCGGATTCAGCATGGACCTCATGATTGCAGAGGTCGATGTAATCGGTCAGTGATCCTCCACCCCAACTAGGGAAAATTTCCATCTTTCCCCTGCCTTTATCCTGTTTTTTTCTTGGTATGCACACAGAAGACAACTAGGACAAACCTTCTGGCTGATTTGGGGCCCCGTGGCCAGAGACAACGCCATGGAGCCAAGACTAGGACTGCCAGCCAGGCGTGGAGTTGTCTGCCTGACTTTGGCCACTCTTCCTAAGCCTTCCTGTTTGCTATTCCCAAGGAGCTGACTTTAAGCCTAGCTTCTCAACTACTGCTTTTCAAAAGGAAGAAGACTCAAGTCCACACTAAGCCCAGATCCTATACATATTTCAGTGTCAGTCCAACTGCTGCCTTTAAAATTATTTTCTATTCATTCCTAATTTGTCCAAAGCTGTGGCCCTATTCAAAGGCAACCAACTGACTCCTGGGGTCCACTTCTAAATGACTTTCACAGGCTGTTGCTCTCCCAGGAGACAAGACTAAATAAAGGAGCCTGTCCTGACTCTTCCCTCCCACACTCCCCACACCTCCCACACCACCACCCCCAACCTTCCCCACACCCCCATAAGTAGCATTCACCAGCTAAAACAGCCTTAGGAAGTAGGTAGCCAGGGGCACAGCTAGAGCCCCTCTCATCCATCAGCCCCTATCCTGGCCCTTACTATGGTGGTGGTGTATCTGACTACCTTTGTCTCTGAGTCTCCCACGCTCCCCCAGCTAAAAGATATAAAATGGCCACTTTCTAGCAGAGAAATTGTCATTCAATTAAGTATGCACATTTCCCAGGAAATGCCATGAAAACTGCTTTAATCCACTTTGACGATCTGTATTCTCCATGAGAAGCTAGGATAACTTTCTGACTCCTCTCCCTACTATTTCGTATCTCTCCTGGAAAGTCACTCAGTGTGCTTCTCAGTTTAGACTTTCAGTTCTGGCTTCTCTTTGTTCTCTTCCCTTTCCTGTCTTCGCATCCATCCCCACAAACGCTTCCTCCAGTTATGGCTCCTGACACCTGTAAATGATTTCCACAGTATGGAAAGTATTGACCACTAGGCTGCTTAGCTGATGTCAAGACAAATCTTTGTGAGGTGAAAACCTGCTAATGTCCACCAAGTTTCATTGCATCCAGTTGAGGGTTAAAAGAACTAGGCAAAGCTGCTGCTAAACCTCTGGAGAAACCAGGTCTGGGGTACCAAATGAGGGGTAAAATGGATGGATAAGGAGTCAACACTCAGGGACTCTCTAGGCCTTCCCAGGATAGGAAGACCAGCTAGAGCCTCTCTGCAGGATCGGGTGCTCAGCCACCATGCTGTGAGGCCTTTTATTTCAAAACCTGCCTTGACCAGAGCCTGGGAAAGGGCTCTGACCCTGAGTGGTGCATATCAGAGAGGCACATGTATCCTCAGCACTGTGGCAATCCCTTATCTGCCCTCTGCCGTTGTCTGTATTCTTAAGCCAGACCCATCCCCTCTAAGAACTCATTTGGGAGAAAACTAACCAGAGCCTGAACTTGAGCTGCTCTGTTCCAGGCCTACAAGCCCACAAAGGCTGATCTGAGCTGTGACTGCTTTGACTCTCCCAGGATTTGACTAACGTGAGGTGGTGGAGACTCAGATTTATTGCTGAAAGTGCTATAATACAGTCCTGGTCTTTGGCCCTAGTGAAACTTTTTACATCTGAGAAGTGTTCTCCATAATGTACGCTTGAAGTGACCTGGGAGTAGATTAGTAGGTCATAACTAAAATGCCAGAAAATGTTATAGAACATTCAAACTTTTGTATTTGCTACTTTACCTCAATGGAACAGGCTGAACCTAGGGGAATGGAGGGGAGCCTAACTGACTGTAAGCAGAAAATAACGTTAACCTGCTTGGTTTCTTAAGCACAGTAAGAGAAAAGTAGAAGCAAGGATATCTTTAAATCTGACCTGTCTCAAAGGTAGCACACTCTGTCCTTGGACTAGGAACCCTTCAAGAAAAGATATGATTAAAGGGAACAGAACCCCAATTCTGTTATAGGCTTATCTAGACAACACAGATCATAGCAGTTTGGACAAATTGAAAACTTTATTTGTGAGTTGAACTGAAGTTTCAGAGAATAATCATTACCATGTGGGAGGTGGTTTTTTTTTTTAAATTCAAAAGAAATCTCAAAATATTGTATTTATATCTGCCTTCCACTGCTGTATAGTAAGCATTTCCTATAGAATCAACAATAAACATGATGCAGTTCATAGAGTATTTTGCACTTGGGGAAAAAAAATGTATCTGAACTTGTAAAAAGAAATGTTTGGATTTTGTATTGTCATTTTTTATTATTATTAAAACACTAAATGAAACTCCTCAGTCTGATATTTTTTCCTCTGTCTTCAACAGCGTAACCTGGAGCTAGAAAAAGCTTTACAAAGGCAATGTATCTTCTGGCTTTCAAACAAAACTTACCCAAACTTTTCACTTATCTATCATATTTCTAATGATTTCAGAATTTGGGAAGGTTTGCCCCTTTATTTTTAAAGGCACTGTCAAGAATTATCTCTTGTGGGGGATCTAGAGATGGGATTAATTTAGGGTATTATTCCTCCTTACCACAGTACAGTTTCTACAAACTGACCAGGCCACAGGTGACTCAAACACCCTTCCGATGTTATAAGATGTCCCACCTCTAGCAAAGTATCAGGTCTAATTGTCCACGGCTGCTCTTTTCATGCAGTCCAATGCCACCAAATAGAATTCTGAAATACGTATCATTTAACCACTACTACTATTTCTCCTACTACAGGGAATAGGAAAGCAATCTCCACTCTCAATTATAAATGAAGAATCCCAGTTGTAGGTTTAGAGACGGCAGATAACCCAAAATTTCATTGGATTTAATATCTAAATGATAGAGTCATTTAGAAGAAAAATCTTATAAAAAAATATATTGGGTTGGTCTACCAAAAACTGAATTTTCTCTTCAATGCTTCTATAATAAAGTAGGTATGTTCATTCCACAATTACTGAGTTCCTATTATGTTTTAGGCATCATGCATCAGACTATTATAGCTTGTGACAACAGTACTGAATGGCCATGCTCAAGACTGACACTCCTTACGTAACTTTCTGATTACAACCGGTCTTTCCACATGGATTTCCCAATAGGAAGGAAAATCCAGTCTACTTGATAACTATGAGTATAAACTAATTCACAGGCACTTTATTTTATACATTTCCTGTGAGTTGATTTAGAGTTGAAAATTTCAAAAACACTGTTGAATAGATTGACAAAAACACATTTCTAGAACTACAAAGCTGGGGACCATTTCCAGGACCACCATGATTACACCAACTTGGCAATATCCCCTTTGACTTCTCTCTTAACCTCTTGTATTCCAACAACACCAAGTCTACCCCCTTCCTAGAGACTCACAATGATGTCCTGTAATAACATATAGTCAGGATCATTAGGTCACAGGTCTGCTTATATATTGTTTTTTTTTAAGGTGGGATACATGAAGACTTCCCAAGGAATACCTGTACAAGATAACCACCCTAAAGAGAGTTTAAAGGGAGAATATTTCCAGATACTCAATTTTCATCTGAAATCTTCCATGAGATAAATCTATTTCAGAGAGAGCTGGAATCTCCACCTCAGCTTTTATTTTAGTACTTTTCCTACTTTACAAAAGAAAGGCACATCCCTCATCTACACTGACTCTTAATACACCACTCGGTGTAAAAATCTGAGGTGGGAGGGAGAAGTTCTCTTTCCCTTTCATATCAAAACATTCTCAATGCTATCAGTTCTTTTACTTCATGTTATAAAGGGTTTACTATTTTCTACCTCCTACTAGCAAAAGCTAAAATTATTATCTGTTCAACCCACTATATACAATTTTTATTAAATACATAGGGAAAAGTTGATCATGAAGTGTAATGAATTATTGGAATTATTTGTGATTTTTAGACTTTTTTTCTTTTTTGAGACTAGGTCTCACTATTCCTGTGGAGCTGCAGGCTCATGTTGCCCAGGGTACCACAGACTCAAGCAATCCCCAGCCTCAGCTTCCCAGGTAGCTGTGATTACAGGCATGAACCACCACGCCTAGCTATATTTTTTTGGAGCTAGGTCTTGCTACATGCCCCCGGTGGGACTTGAACCGTGAGCCTGAGCCACGGCTTCCTAGGCTGCTGCTTACAGGCATGCACCACCATGCCCAGCCTGATTTTTAGGCATGATTTTTATTTATTATTATTTTTTTTTTGAGACTAGGTCTTGCTATTTTTGCCTGTGGAACCACAAGCTCACGTTGCCCAGGGTACCACAGACTCAAGCGATCCCCAGCCTCAGCTTCCCAGGTAGCTGGAATTACAGGCGCATGCACCATGCCCAGCTATTTTTTTGGGACTAGGTCTCATTATGTACCCCCAGCGGGACTCGAACCCCAATCCCTGGCCCCTGCCATGGCTTCCTAGGCTGCCGTCTACAGGCATGCGCCACCATGCCTGGCTTTAGGCATAATTTTAATGTACTTGTTCCCAAGAGCTGAACATCATAATTCAACACAAGCGCATACCCACATTTGCCAAGGAAAGAACACATCTCTCCTACTTCTCACTTAATAAATGTATTGATGGAGTTAGCTATATTACATGGCATTGTTCCAGATTATAGATGAAAGAGCACTCATTTTTATAATTTTTGTAACATTAATATTAGATCTGTGATTTTAATCTTGACTGATTTTATTAATGTTTTATAAGCTACAGTTAATAATTAATTTCCCAGTGACTTTTACAATACTCTTCAAGATGAATAGTAACCTATTTAACTGTTAAAGTCAGAATTTTTACTACTAGTAAGTTGTATTTAACAGGCTGGCTTGAAATAAAAATTGACTAGGCTAGGGCGGGGCATGGTAGCACACACCTGTAGGCAGCAGCCTAGGAAGCCGCGACTGGGGCCAGGGATCCCGGTTTGAGTCCCGCCAGGGGCACTTAGCGAGACCTAGTCCCAAAAAAATAGCTGGGCGTGGTGGCCCGTGCCTTGTCTCCCAGCTACCTGGGAAACTGAAGCTGTGAATTGCTTGAGTCAGTGGCAATGTGAGCCTGCGGTTCCACAGGCAAAAATAGCGAGATGTAGTCTAAAAAAAAAAACACAACACAAAAACAAAAACTGACTAGGCTAATTCTGTAAGGTAGTGGTGTTTTCCAAATTGAAGTGCCTGGTTTTTTTTGGTTTTTTTTTTTTGTTTGTTTGTTTTTTGTTTTTTTGAGACTAGGACTCGCTATTTTTGCCCGTGGAACCGCAGGCTCACGTTGCCCTGGGTGCCATGGACTCAAGCAATCCCCAGCCTCAGCTTCCCAGGTAGCTGGTAGTACAGGCTCGCCACCACGCCCAGCTATTTTTTTGGGACTAGGTCTTGCTATGTTGCCCAGGGTGGTTCTCAAACTGTGAGCCCCAGTCCCAGCCGCAATTCCACAGGTTGTCGCTTACAGACACGCACCACCTTGCCCGGCCCCGTAAGCCTGCATTTTAATATTTTAATAAAAAATCCCAAGAACATATACTAACAAAATAATTTTATTTAAAAGTTGTACTGACAAAGGAGTATAAAAACCATCTGATTAACAAGGTTTTTTCTTAAGAGGTAACAAATGATAATCATTTTCATATGATTCAAACTGAGAATCTAATGACGACGAGACAACAAATCCTTTTCATAGTTCAATAATTTCCAGTCCTTTGCTTTTAATAAATTTAAAAGTACTCAACATACTCAATAGTCGTATTTGGTAACAAATGTTTGGTATCTGATTGTTGACAAACTGAGCAGTGCAAAGACTTGAAGAATACCACTGTAACAAAATATCTTCCTTTTCCAATTACTATGTGAACAAGGTTTTTCAGTGCTTATGTCTGTAAGAATAAAAAACAGTAGAGATGATGTTATATCTTATGTCCTTTGACCATTAGGTAATTCCATTCATGAGTACCTGAGTAAATTGAGGAGAAATGCCATATTACTATGAGCTGCATTTTCAATAAAATTGTATATTATTTAAGACTTAATGGACAATTACATGAGAAAAATGAACTTCAAAGAATTTTTTATGAAATAAATTATGAAAGTAATTTAAATCCCCAAATTGGGAAGTTTCTCAACCAATTCCCCTATTAAAAAGTAACCACTACCTGTTTCTTATCTAACTCTTCAATTTACTTTTTAATCTTTTTTTTTTTTTTGACCAAAAGCCCACTTCCTTTTAATTTTCCCTTAGGCTTTTGAAAAATTCCTCAATTGTAGCACCTTGGTTTTCATCACCCCTAATCAAGTTTACAAGAGGAAGGAGCTGCTTGTGAAACTTGGGGTGAGGCTGTCAAGGAAACAAGAGTGAAAGATAAATTTTCAATAAAATTGTACTTTAAATTTTTTAAAAGTATATGTTATTTCATAAATGATATTCTAGTAATAACTAAGGACAATTCAACTCAAAAGATTTTTTTAAATAAAGCCTATGGTCACAGGTATATTCATTTTTGCTGCAAAGAAGTGTGGCAATGATGGAAGTCTTTAAAACATACAAATACATTAATTAGGATAAAGATCTACAGGGCAAGTAAATGGAGGAACTTGAGAGGAAAAGATATATGATTTTCACAATTATAGAAGCTTGCTTTTATGCTTTCGAATGGATGATGGTGGGTACCAAATGTTTGGGGTATTTGGAATCCACTGGCTGCATTTAAGGATAATGCAATGGTTTCAGTTTAAATTACTGAAATTTATAGTAAATCAAATTATATTCTCTACAAATATTAAAAATTTAGGCCAGGCATGGTGACACATGCCTGTAAGCAACAGCCTAGGAAGCCACGGCTGGGGCCAGGGATTGCAGTTCGAGTCCTGCCGGGGGCACGTAGCGAGACCTAGTTCCAAAAAATATATAGCTGAGCAAGGTAGCACACGCCTGTAATCCCAGCTACCTGGGAAGCTGAGGCTGGGAAATGCTTGCGTCCGTGGCACCCTGGGCAATGTGAGCACCCTGGACAACATGAGCCTAGTCTCAAAAAAAAAAAAAAAATTAAATTTATTATGGAAAATTTAGGTATCAACTTAAAAATGAACATGGGGTACACAGTTCTTAGAATTTCTTTTCTTTAGTCCATTTTTTTAAAAGTCTGGAGTACATTAACCTACATGGTATGTTGGGGGAATGGGGCTCAAAGGCAGAACAGAAGCTGAAAATAATCTTCAATCCTCCACTCCAAGGTGTCTTCTTCAGCAGTTCTTCTGTGGACCTGAAATTACTCATAATTAGAATCTTATTACTTCAGGGCCGGACACAGGGGCGTGCACCTATAATCTCAGCCTAAGAAGGGAGGCGGAGACTAGGAATCGCCTGAATCCCAGGGTTTGAGACCCACCTGCCCAGGGCAACAGAGTGAGATCTAATCTCAAAAAATAGCTGGGCATGATAGCGCAAGCCTGTAATCCCAGCTACCTGAGAGGCTGAGGCTGGGGATTGCTTGTGTCTGTGGTACCCCGGACAACATAGCAGACCTAGTCTCAAAATAAATAAATAATCTTATTAACTTCAGATTCAGACACTGCTTTCCCAGTTTTTGTTAAATATGTAATGGGAGATCAGACTAGTAGATCAGATTAGGATCTGCAGAGAATGTGAAAATGGACAGCCATAATTTCTTTATTATGGAGAAAGATGGTGGGGAAGCTGGGGAGGAGGACAACCAGGACAACCTGAGTTCTATTCCCTGTACTATTTCTAACTAGGAGTTTATGCTATAGGACAGGTTACTGAGTCATTATCCAC
>PVHY01022385.1:0-22456 GCA_004024945.1 Uropsilus gracilis
CCTTGGGGCCCTTCAGGTGCAGGTCCACATCAGGCATGGAGATCTTGGGGGCCTTGAAGTGCATGTCCGGCATCTTGAACTTGGGGCCCTTCAGCTTTGCATCAGGACATTCGAGACTCACATCTGGGGCTTCAATGTCCACTTTGGGCGCTGAGATGTCAAGGTCAGCCTTGGGCAGGTTCACATCCACTTCTGGGCCCTCTGCTTTGAAACCTGGCATGTTGAACTTGGGCATCTTCATCTTGGGCATCTTCAGGTGCCAGTCTGGGCCATGGACGTCCACATCTGGGGCATTGATGTCAACTTTGGGGCCCTTGATGTCCACATCTGGCACTTTCATCTCACCTTCTATCTTGGGCACCGACACATCCACATCCCCTTTGACCTTGGGGCCCTTCAGGTGCAGGTCCACATCAGGCATGGAGATCTTGGGGGCCTTGAAGTGCATGTCCGGCATCTTGAACTTGGGGCCCTTCAGCTTTGCATCAGGACCTTCCAGATTGACATCAGGCATCTCCACATCCACACTGGGGCCCTTGATATCAACCTGTGGGCTTCTCAGATCACCTTCTAGTTCTGGCACAGAGACATCTATCTCTCCTTTCAATTTGGGTGCCTTCAAATTCAAGTCCACATCCGGCATGGAGATCTTGTGAGATTTGATGTTCAACTTAGGCATCTTGAATTTGGAGCCTTTTAATTTTCCTTCTGATCCCTCAATATCCACATCGGGAACATCAATGTCCACCTTGGGTCCAGAGATGTCAAGGTCAGCCTTGGGCAGGTTCACGTCCACTTCTGGGCCCTCTGCTTTGAAACCCGGCATGTTGAACTTCGGCATCTTCATCTTGGGCATCTTCAGGTGCCAGTCTGGGCCATGGACATCCACATCAGGGGCATTAATGTCAACTTTGGGGCCCTTGATGTCCACATCTGGCACTTTCATCTCACCTTCTATCTTGGGCACCGACACATCCACATCCCCTTTGACCTTGGGGCCCTTCAGGTGCAGGTCCACATCAGGCATGGAGATCTTGGGAGCCTTGAAGTGCATGTCCGGCATCTTGAACTTGGGGCCCTTCAGCTTTGCATCAGGACATTCTATATCAATATCACCAACATCCACATCCATCTTGGGGGTTTTTACATCAATTTCAGGACCTTTCAAGTCACCTTCCACTTTAGGAAGGGAAACACTTACATCAGTCTTCACTTTAGGGCCTTTGAGATTTAGTCCAACATCAGGCATAGAGATTTTGTGTGTCTGTATATTCATACTTGGCATCTTGAACTTGGGGCCCTTCAGTTTCCCTTCTGGACCCTCAAGGCTCACATCTGGACCTTCAATGTCCACCTTGGGTCCAGAGATGTCAAGGTCAGCCTTGGGTAGATTCACGTCCACTTCTGGGCCCTCTCCTTTGAAGCCCGGCATGCTGAACTTGGGCATTTTCACTTTGGGCATCTTCAGGTGCCAGTCTGGTCCATGGACGTCCACATCTGGGGCATTAATATCTACTTTGGGACATTTGATGTTGACATCAGGAGCTTTTATCTCTCCTTCTACTTTTGGAACTGAAACATCATAATCTCCTTTAATTTTGGAACCTTTTAAGTTCAAGCTAACATCTGGCATGGATATCTTCTGAGACTTGATGTTCATTTCTGGCATCTTGAACTTGGGACCCTTCAGCTTTGCATCAGGACTGTCAATATTCACATAAGGACCTTCAATGTCCACCTTAGGACCAGAGATGTCAAGGTCAGCCTTGGGCAGGTTCACATCCACTTCTGGGCCCTCTGCTTTGAAGCCCGGCATGCCGAACTTGGGCATCTTCATCTTGGGCATCTTAAGATGCCAATCTGGGCCATGGACATCCACATCAGGGACACTGACATCAACTTTGGGACCTTTGACATCAACATCAGGCACTTTCATTCCACCTTCTACATCAGGCAAAGACACATCCACATCTCCCTTCAGTTTTGGTCCTTTCAGGTTCAGGTTTACATCAGGCATGGAGATCTTGGGGGCCTTGAAATGCATGTCTGGCATCTTAAACTTGGGGCCCTTCATTTTTCCTTCTGGACCCTCAAGGCTCACATCGGGGCCTTCAATGTCCACCTTGGGTCCAGAGATGTCAAGGTCAGCCTTGGGCAGGTTCACATCCACTTCTGGACCCTCTGCTTTAACTCCAGGTACACTGAACTTGGGCATCTTCATCTTGGGCATCTTCAGGTGCCAGTCTGGGCCATGGACGTCCACATCTGGGGCACTGACATCAACTTTGGGGCCCTTGATGTCCACATCTGGCACTTTCATCTCACCTTCTATCTTGGGCACCGACACATCCACATCCCCTTTGACCTTGGGGCCCTTCAGGTGCAGGTCCACATCAGGCATGGAGATCTTGGGGGCCTTGAAGTGCATGTCCGGCATCTTGAACTTGGGGCCCTTCAGCTTGCCATCTGGACCCTCAAGGCTCACATCGGGAACTTCAATGTCCACCTTGGGGCCAGAGATGTCAAGGTCAGCCTTGGGCAGGTTCACATCCACTTCTGGGCCCTCTGCTTTGAAGCCTGGCATCCCAAACTTGGGCATTTTTATCTTGGGCATCTTCAGATTCCAGTCTGGGCCATGGACGTCCACATCTGGGGCTTTAACATCAACCTTGGGACCTTTGATGTCCACATCTGGCACTTTCATCTCACCTTCTATTTTTGGTGTGGATAAATCTAGACTGCCTTTTACTTTAGGTGCTTTAAGATCCAGGTCAACATCTGGCATAGACATCTTAGGAGCTTTGAAATGCATCTCAGGAATCTTAAAATTGGGGCCTTTCAACTTTCCTTCTGGTCCTTCAAGGCTCAAATCTGGAGCACTCATATCTATTTTGGGTGCAGAAATGTCCACATCAGCCTTCGGCAGGTTCACATCTAATTCTGGACCTTCTCCTTTAAGGCTGGGCATAGTAAATTTGGGCATTTTCATCTTTGGCATCTTTAAGTTCCAGTCAGGACCATGGACTTCAATATCTGGAGCACTGATGTCTACTTTTGGCCCTTTCAAGTCCCCTTCCATCTTTGGTACAGTGACATCATATTCTCCCTTTACTGGGGGACCTTTCATATGCAAGTCTACATCAGGCATGGAGATCTTGGGGGTCTTGATATTCACGTCAGGCACCTTAAACTTGGGACTCTTCAGCTTTCCTTCAGGCCCGTCAATATTTACATCAGGACCCTCAATGTCCACCTTGGGACCAGAGATGCCAACACTGGCCTTGGGCAGGCTCACATCCACATCTGGGACCTCTGCCTTGAAGCCTGGCATGCCGAACTTGGGTATTTTCATGTGGGGCATCTTGAGGTGCCAGTCGGGGCCATGAACTTCAACATCTGGGGCCTCAATGTCCACTTTGGCACTTTTAAGCTCAACATCAGGAACTTTAATCTCGCCTTCAACCTTTGGCCCTGTGACGTCATACTCTCCTTTTACTTTAGGGCCTTTCAAATGTAAGTCCACATCAGGCATAGAGATCTTGGGGGCTTTAATGTTCATCTCAGGCATCTTAAACTTGGGTCCCTTCAGTTTTCCTTCTGGTGTCTCAATGCTCATGTCTGGAGCACTTATGTCCACCTTGGGCCCGGCAATGTCCACATCAGCCTTGGGCAGGCTCATGTCCACTTCTGGACCCTCTGCTTTGACACCAGGTACGCTGAATTTGGGCATCTTCATCTTAGGCATCTTCAGATGCCAGTCTGGGCCATGGACGTCCACATCTGGAACACTGATGTCCACTTTGGGGCCTTTGACGTCACCTTCAAGTTTTGGCACTGTTACATCATACTCTCCCTTCACCTTTGGTCCTTTAACGTGCAGATCTACATCAGGCAGGGAAATCTTCGGTGTCTTAACACTCACTTCAGGCAGCTTAACATCAGGGCCTTTAAGCTTGCCTCCTGTTCCCTCTATGCTGACACTGGGGGCTTCCACATTGACCTTCGGCCCTGAAATACTGACATCTCCTTTGGGTAGAGTCACGTCTACATCTGGGTGTTCCCCTTTGACTCCAGGCACGCTGAACTTGGGCATCTTCATCTTGGGCATCTTCAGGTGCCAGTCTGGGCCATGGACGTCCACATCGGGGACGCTGACATTCACACCAGGACCTTTGATGCCAACTTCAGGGACGGTGGCTTTTCCTTCTCCTTTTGGGAGTGTCACATCTACACCCCCTTTCACCTTAGGTGCAGCCACATTCAAGTCTACATCTGCCATGGAGATCCGACAGGTGCCTGCTTTCCCAGAAGGTCCTGTCAGTGTCCCCTCTAGGCTGGGTGTCTCAATGTCCACTTTGGAGCCTTTAACTGCCACCTGAGGGCCTTTCACATCACCTTGTACCCCAAAAGCAGGAACCTTCACATCTCCCTTCAGCTTAGGGGAGCCAAGGCTCAGATCCACATCTTGCATGGAGATTTTAGGTTTCTGAACAATCAATTCTGGACTCTTCACTTTAGTACCTTTCACCTTCCCTTCCAGCCCTCCAGAAGCAGAACCCCCCGAGACCCCAGGGACAGTCACTTCCCCTGTGGGCAATGTCACATCCATGCCAGCTCCTGTTCCCTTAGAACCTGACACAGAGAATTTGGGCACTTTCAACTTGGGCATATTCAGTTTGCCCCCCGGCCCCTGGATATCAACACCAGGCCCTTGAACTTCCACACTGGGGCTGGTGATGCTGCCCTCGATTTTGGGCGCAGAGAGGTCCACCCCCACGCTCCCCTGTGGCTTGGTAGCCTTCAGGCCTAGTTGACCCTCAAGAGATGGCCCGGTGATGGAAGGTCCCTTCAGCGTCCCCTCAATATTGACAGAGGGAGCGGTGACTTCTAGCTGTGGAGTCTGGATGCTCCCACCAGTGCTCAAGTCTGGCTTGCTGCCCTTGTGTCCCACAGAGAACTCGGGGGCTGACACATTCAGCCCTGGTGCCCGGCCCTCTGCTGAGATGCCAAACGTTGGCACCTTCATGGCAGGGAGATTGATTTTCCCGTTACCGCCACTCTCAACACACGGCCCCTGCCCCTGTGCCGCACCACCCCCAAGAGAAGATGACAGGTCCACTCCTGGAACATGGACCCCTCCTTTGCCCCCCAAGTCCATACCCTCGGCACTGACACTGACCCCTGGACTTCCCACCTTGATCCCTGGCACGGTGACCTGGAGCTTCGAGTGGCCGGCACCGTGGAGCTCCGGTCCTGCAGCAGAGATGGAGCCTGCTCGGATATCCACAGAGCCTGTGGTTGGAGACACCACCCCCGAGCCCGAGGGCAGCCTGATCACTGTCTTCCCAGGCTGGGTCTCCACATCCACAGTGGAGATTTCAGTCAGTTCATGCCGTGGAATCTTGACCTTGAACTCGGGGCTGCTGATGTCGATGTCCTTGGCGCCTTCCCGGCCTGTGACGTCCACCGTGTAGGCCGTGACCCTTCTTGTCACTGTGATGGTGCGGCTTTGCGTCTCCCCAAGGTCCCCCTCCACGCCATCCTCCGACCTCAGCCGAGGCTTGATCTTCGTGGTGTAGATGCGCTGGTAGTCCTCGTCATCCCCGCTCTGCGGAAAGACACGCCGCCAAGGTTGCAGCAGAGTGCACCTGCGCTCCAGGCGCCTGGCCACAGCCCAGTGACCTCATGGCCGCCTGGCTCCCAGCGAGGCTGGGGCCACCATGAAAGTCCACAGGGCCCCGGGGCAGAGCACAGGGTGGGGGTGAAGACAGGGGCCGACAGCCACATCACAGGGGAGATAGAAATTATCTGGGGAAATTCCAGTAAGTGGAAGCCATGGGGAGAGGAGGGTGCAGACACCCAGGCCATGTGCACTAAGAGAAGGATGAACAATCAATTCTAGATGCAAAACCCACCGGTCCTGGGCAACCAACAAGCAGCTCTGACCAGCTCCCTGCAGACCTGACCTTTCAGCTTGAGACTCTCAACTCAATGACTGGTTAGTTTGATCCAGAGAGGTCACTCCCCTGAAACTGGTTGTGCCTGGGTTAGCACTTTTTTTTTTTTTTTGAGACTAGGTTGTTGCCCGGGAAACCATAAACTCTCGTTGCCTGGGGTACCCCAGACTCAAGGGATCCCCAGCCTCAGCCTCCCAGGTAGCTGGAATTACAGGCACATGCCACCACGCCCAGCTATTTTTTTTTAGACTAGTTATCATTATGTTGCCCTGGGTGAGTCTTGAACCCAAGACTCAAGCGATTCTCAGTCTCAGCCTCCCATTCTAGGCTGGGATTAAAGCCACACGCCACCATAGCCAGCTCTTGGGTTAGCACTTGCACTCCAAGGACCCTTGTTTGTTAAACAGACAAGTCGTCCAAAGAAGGCAGCACCCTCCAGCCAGGTGAGCAGCCAGCCTCTGACTCACAGAATGACCAGGCCTCTGGAAGCAGAAAAATGATATCTGTGAGCAGACCTGGCACCTGGGAAATCATTCCGAGTTCCTGCAAAGCAACCAACCTTCCTCCTGGCATCCGGGAACCAGATAGCATGGCCAGCTCCCCCTCGGTGGCCCTCTGGAAAGGCTGACAGGGATGCTGAGGGGTGACCATCAGCCACGTACCACACATGCACGGGAACAAACAATTGGCTCATCAGACAGGCCGAGGGGAGAGGTCAGGAGAAGGAAGGACAGCAAGAGTCCAGGAGAAGGAAAGACAGTGAGAGTCCAGAAGGTGGGCAGGAGGCTCAGGGTGGGACCAGCAGGAGGTATGGCAGGGGAGCCTGGGCCCTGGCGGGGAGCACTCACCAGAACCACTTCGGAGCTGTGGGAGCTGAAGACTTCGTGAGTCCAAGTCTGGCCAGGCCCAGGGGAGCGGTCCCCCTTGCGGTGCAGCTTCAGGCCCACAGTGTGGTGTCCCATGGTGTCCAGCAGCTGCGTCACCTCACCTGATGCCAGGTTGTCAAAATAGATGGTGGCCGCCACGATCTGGTCCCCTGAGCAGGGAGGAGAAAGAAGCAGTGAGCCCTCCAGAGCCGCAGGAACACGGCACTCTGACTTAGGTTGAATGCATGTTTCGACCACTGTATATTAGCCCATTGTACAGATGAGGAAACTGAGGTCTAGAGAGGCCAAATGATGCACACAAGCAACTAACCTGTGAGCACTGGAGTCAGCACTTCAGACTCCACCCCACCACCACCACCACCACCACCACCACCACCACCATCACCACTACCACCCCCCGAGGGCCTCGAGCAAACGAGGGATGTGGAGTGGGTGGGGTGGACTTGGGTAGCAATCAACCTGACGCTTCTGCCAGGCCCCTTCAAAGCCATTTGCCCACCTCTGCCACACTCACCCACCCCTGCCCAGCACCCAGCCTGCATACTGAGGTGACTCACCCTCTTGGACTACCCCAGTGCGGGCCGCAGGGGAGTCCTGCACCACCTTCTGCACAAAGACACCATTGTCCTTTTGGGTAATGGTCAGTCCATGAGAGCCACTGCCCTGCCAGTTGGACAGCACTAGCTCCCGGGTCGTCTCTTCTTCCTTCTCCATCTGGGATGAGGTAAGAAAGTGGAGCTCAGGGCACGAGGAATGAGCAGGTGTGAGAGGAGAAGAAAGCCAGGTCCCATGGACGTTGTCCACTCCCTGGCAGTGAAGCACCATCCCTGTGGGGTCCACTGCCCACCAGCAGTGTTCCCAAGGCCTAGAGGCGGTGACTAACCAGGAGGAGGTGATCAGGCCCTCAGCACTTCCACCCTGCCTCCCAAGACCACTGGGGTCTCCACCTTCCCTCCTCCCATCACCTCCACCCTCTCACCTCCCTCCCCACCGCTGACCTTTTGCAGGATTGGGTCGAGCCTACGCCTTGCCAGGAGCCCGCCCCGTCTTCTTTCTTCTCAGTCTCTCGTCAGTCTCAGTCACACACCCTAGAGAGAAGATTACAGCCACCTCACTTGAAGTCCACAACCCACCGGTGGAGACCCCAACCAGTTGTCACGCAAGGGGGCCTGCGTATTCTGCTCCCCAACCAAAACCCCAGCCCCCACTACCGTCTCACCACCCATTCAGACATGACTCCCCAGTCAGGGGTGGTGGAAAGGGGTTAGGTCAGGTCAGACCGAGATGCAAAACCTGTCTGATGCATCTAGCTGTGTGATCCTGGCCATTGCTTAAACCACCTGAACCTCCATTTCCTAATCTGTGAAAGTGAAGAGGATAAAAGATTTCCATGAGAACTAAAGGGCAGAAAGAGCATGCCAAGAGGTCCTGGCATGGGAGCACCACACACGCATTCCAGTCGGCTTCTTTGGGGTGTTACTGTTCCCATTTTATAGATGGGAAGACTGAAACTCAGGAAGATCAAGTTACTCCCGATAACAAGAGATCAATGGCTCGGTTTGTAACTAGGGGCTGAAAGGCCAGGCTGCAGACAAAGTCTGTTGGTTACAGGTGGTGCTCTCTTGGCGGGAGCACAGATGAGAAGAAACAGCACCAGATGAGACATGCCTGGAGACAAGAAAGAGTCAGTGTGGGTGGAGACTGATAAAGGATATAAGGAGCTGCAGAGGAAAAAAGGAAAACAGCCATTTGGGGTTTCAGCCCAGAAGGTGGGCCATTCTGGAGGTTGGTCCCCTGAGGATTTGGTCACTCCAGGGAAGAGAAGAAAGTTGCTAGAGCCAGGAGTGGTGGCGCACCCTTGTAGTCCAAGTGCTGGGAGGCAAGAAGCCTGGGATCACTTGAATTCATGGGTTCGAGACTACCCCAGGCAATATAACGAGACCTGGTCTCGAAAAAGGAGGGTGTGGTGGCAGGCACCTATAATCCCAGCCACCTTGGAGGCTGAGGCTAGGGATTGCTTGAGTCCTCTGGATTGGGACTACCCTGGACAACATAGTCTCAAAAAAAAAAAAAGTTGCTAGAAACTCAAGGACAGGACTTTTACTAGAAAAAATGGAATGTGTGTCCCTCCCAGAGATGGAAGAGAGGAGAAAGCTACTGAAAACAGAATCTGTGCACCTCTCAGAGATGAGCGAAGATGCCAGGAAACAGAATCTATGGACCTCCCAGAGAGGTAAAAGCTGTTGAGATGCCACCTTGGCTGTGTGGACTTTTGTCTGGAATACTTGTTTTAAGTCTAGAGTGGCAAGAAGATGACATCTTGGAAGTGTGACCTTTTGTTTAGGACTTTAAGACTGGACAGTAACTGAGGTAAGGTAACTGGCCATGCGTAGGGTATCCGTGACTCTGTTTTCCCTCATTTGTTAAATAAATCTCATTGCAGTTCCCTGAGTTTGAGTTGTTGTGCAATTGTGCGCACAGGTGGAAGAACACAGGTTCTTAACAAGGGTTATGTTGTAGTCCCATTTTCTTTTCTTTTCTTTTTTTTTTTTTTTTTTTTTTTTTTTTTTTTTTTTTTTTTGAGGCTAGGTCCACTATGTTGCCCGACGAACTGCAGACTCTCATTGCCCAGGGTACCCCATACTCAAGCGATCCCCAGCCTCAGCTTCAGCCTCCCAGGTAGCTGGGATTACAGGCGTGCACCACTACGCCCAGCTATTTTTTTTTTTTTTTTGAGACTAGGTCTCACTATTTTTACCCATGGGACTGCAGGCTCTCATTGCCCAGGCTACCACGGACTCAAGCAATCCCCAGCCTCAGCTTCCCAGGTAGCTGGGATTACGCGCGCCATCACACCCAGCTATTTTTTTGGAACTAGGTCTCGTTACAGGCCCCAGCAGGACTTGAACCGTGATCTGTAGCCCCGGCCGCTTCATAGGCTGAAGCTTACAGGCACGAGCCACCATGCCCGGCCCCCATGCCCAGCTATTTTTTGAGACTAGATCTCACTATGTTGCCCCAGGTGGGTCTTGAACCCACAGACTCCAATGATTCCCAGTCTCAGTCTCCCGTCCTAGGCTGGGATTAAAGCCACGTGCCACCGTGGCCGGCTTTTAGTCCCATTTTCTCCTGGTATCAGGTTGGGACCCGAGTCTGTGGCTGCGTCTTTCCACCAGCACAGACTCACAGCTTTAACCAATGCTAGGGTCCCTTCTCGTACAGGACAGACAATCCTCAGAGGGTCACAGCACTGCAGGCAAGTGGCACCCTGAAATCAGGGTACCCTCTCTCCCTCAGAAACAAACAGTGACACTGGGTCACCCTACCTAACCCCTCAGGGCCAGGGGATCCTCTCAGCTGGGTGCTCCGGGAGCCCAGCCCTGGGCAGCAGCTGAACAAAGGCAGCCGGAGTCTCCCCTCCCCCAGGCAGAGACCCAACCCAGCAGGCGGGCCTGCAGCTGAGGTGCCTCGGGACAGGCAGAGTGAGTCAGGGCCCATCTGCTGCCTTGCTGGGCCTGGGCCAGGCTCCCATAGGTGCAGGCACCTTGGAGCAAAGCTGCCCCCCGGCCACGAGACAAGCAGTCAGCTGCGAGGCTCCCAGAAGACAGCAGGCAGGACTGGACACGGACATGGCCGACGGCCTCCCACAAAATGGCGGCACCGCGTCATCCAGGAGCATGTACATGAAACCCTGGGGGATGTGGCCCGAAGAGGCGCCCCACGCTGTCTACATGCAGAGCTGAGTCAGCCGATCTGTGAACACACCCCGATGGCCCTGGAGTGGGGGGGGGGAAGGTGCCAGCACTGTCCCTGACTCTGCGGCAGAAACCAGGGCCAGACACACAGGCTCAGCCCAGCGTTAGCTACACGGCCTTCAGTCGCTGCCCGTCCTCTGGACACCACAGGACACGCTCCAAGCACCAGACAGGCAGCTTCAAAAGCTCCTTTCCCACATATAAATTACAGGCAGCCAGGCACGGTGGCTCGTGCCTGTAAGCTTCAGCCTATGAAGCGGCCGGAGCTAGGGATCACAGTTCGAGTCCCTCCTGGGTCCTGTAGAGAGACCTAGTTCCAAAAACATAGCTGGGCGTGGTGGTGCGCACCTGTAATCCCAGCTACCTGGGAAGCTGAGGCTGGGGATTGCTTGAGTCTGTGGTACCCCAGGCAAGGAGAGCCTGCGGTTCCACGGGCAAAAATAGCGAGACCTAGTCTCAAAAAAAAAAAAAAAAATTACAGGCAAGCTGCTCTGGGTAGGACACGTTTAGCCTCAGAACATCCCAGAAGAGCCAGATACAGTGGCACGTGTCTTTAAGCGCAGTATAGAGTGCAGCTTAGACTAGGAATCACTTGAGTCTGCGGGTTCAAGACCTGCCCGGGGCAACATAGCGAAACCTAGTCCCAAAAAATAGCTGGGTGTGGTGGCACGCACCTGGGAATCTGAGGCTGGGGACTGGCTGAGTCCATGGTACCCCGGACAATGTGAGCCTATGATTCCCCAGGCAAAATGGTGAGACCTGGTCTCAAAAAAAAAAAAAAATCCCCGAAGGCTGGGAGTCTGCAAGAGGGAATGAAATACCAGCAGAGTCTTGAAGTTGCTAGCGTTGGTAACTGAGGACAGAAATTCATGAGCCATTCCAAGGTCAGGCAGATCCCAACCGGGGTAAAGACCCCCAGTCACCCCCAACACACACACACACACCTGTGTTCCCATGTGACAAGCTCACACCTGTGGCATTTACAATACACCTCCTCATCAGCACAGGTCCACCAGAAGGCCACAGAGGCCCTGACAGCAAGCAGTCTGGGCCCAGATGTGTGCTGGGAAAGCACCACCTCCCTTCCCGACAGGCAGAGGCGATCGTGATAGGAAATCACAAGTCACCTGACCCTTCCCAGCATAAAAGATCAAAGCTGGATCTGCAGCAGTGTCAGCCCAAGAACTGGCCCAGGAGATGTCAGCCCCAACTCTGCTTCTCAGCCAGAGCCCCAGTCCCTCAGCACTAGGCACCCCCTCTTCCTCTTTGAGCAGGGCCCCTCCACTCAGCCCAGCTCAGCCCAGCGTCCTGGTGCTGAGCCAGCAGCAGGGAGAGGAAAGAGCAGCCAGCTCACCCTCGCCCACATCTCAGCCCCACCCTCCCTCCCTCCTCCCTGATGAGTCACTGAGGCCGCAGCAGCTCCAGACATGCAGAGGGTCACACCTAAACCCGCCTGACAAAGAGCTGCAAGGGCCAGACCTCGGGGGCCAGAGGACCTAGAGCTCCCCTGGGGACAGGCAGTGGAGTCTCTGCCAGCTCCTTGGTATGGAGCCCCAGGCCGAGAAGCCCCAGAAACTCAGCTCCACAGCTGGGAGGGTCCTCGTGGAGCCAGGAAGGCAGGGAGGAGGCCAGTCAGCGATGAGATGAGAAGCCCTGGCCCCGAGGCTGCAGGCTGCAACCCATCCATACAGGGCACCCTCTGACTTCCCAGCCAACAGGGCTGCCAACTGCCCTGTCTGCTCTGGCTCCGGCCTCGCCTCCCGGCACAGTTGGGATGAACTCTCCTCCCTTCTTATCTGATGTGGGTCACGCTGATGGCTGGGCACAGAGATGCTTATGGGAAGGTCAAGGCCCAGCGTTAAGGACCTGTTTTCTGCATTTGGATCCCAGCACTCAGTTTCCCCCCCACCCTGACCAAGCCCAGATGGCCTCTCTCCTTCCAGACAAGCTGGGTGGAGCCAGACTCTGGGGGGAGCCAGGCGTGTGGCGCACACCTGTAGTCCAAGCACTGGGAGGCAAGAGGCTTGGGATCACTTGAATTCACAGGTTTGAGACTACCTTGGGCAATATAGCAAGACTTGGTCTTGAAAAAGCAGCTAGGTGCGGTGGCAGGCGCCTGTAATCCCAGCTACCTGGGAGGATGAGGCTGGGGATCACTTGAGTTTGCGGTTCGAGACTACCCCAGGCAACATGGTGAGGCCTGGTCTCAAAAAAAAAAGCAGTCGGGCACAATGATGCGCGCCTATAATCCCAGCTACCTGGGAGGCTGAGACTAGAGATTGCTTGAGTTCATGGGTTTGAGACTACCCTGAGCAACATAGCAAGACCTAGTCTCCAAAAAACAAAAAAAAAAAAAGCACAAAACAAAACAAAAAACACATGGGGGGAGGGGCGGGGCAGGGCTGGGAACTCTGCCCTCCTGCTAGCCAAAGGGGGCTCTTTGGCATTTGGGGGGATTCTGTAGCCTCAGCCGAGTATCAAAAGCCTCTGGAGAAAAACACCTTGAAATCTCACCAGCCACAGGATAGCTGGTTTCATTTAAATTAAACTGAATTAATTAAAATGTGAGCTCCCTGGTTGCAGTAATCATTTCAAGAGCTCGACAGGACATGAGAGAGATGAGGCCACTGCAAGGCTACAGAAAGTCCTCCAGAACAGCGCTGCCAGTCACTTAAGGGTGAGGGCAGTGGATGTGTGCCCCCCTGACCCCAGCTCCCAGGATCTCTTGGGAGGGGATCGAGCAGGGCAGTAGGGGGAACCCTCTAAGGCCAAGGGCAGAGGCCCTTGCACCTATAAGGCCAGTTGCACCTCTGAGACCCAAGCACGGAGCTGCTTCAGGCCCAAAGCATGGAAAGCAGAACAAGGCACTCCTGGCAATTCAAAAACCACAAAGAGGATGTGTAGCGTCAGCCGGTGCCACCCATGTGGGTTGGAGACCAAGGGACCCAGGAAGCAGACTCCACGCCCCTGGCAGGTGGTTGTTCCCTGCTAGGCTTTAGCTCCAGACCACCGTGCTCCCACAGCGCCCAGGACACAGAGCCCCTCCTCCCAAGAGCCACTGCAGACAGCCAACAAGGGGCCCCGCTGCTCTGCCCGAGCAGCAGCTCTGGTGGAGATGACAGGAACTGAAACCCTGAGACACTAGTCCCTCGCTGCCTCCCGCTCCAAGTCTGAAAACACGCTGGCGGGGCACAAATTCACACATTCACTCAGGGCAGGCTGGACACAGAAGGTGACACCCTGAGAGAGACAGAAGCACCCCCATTCATGGGCTGAGAAAGGGGACCTGACTGCAATGACACTGGCACCCAGCGCAGCAGCAGGCACACGGGCAAACCCACCCACAACACACCATCCTGACCCATCTGACCCACCTCGCACCACCACACAGGTCAGAGAGACATCGTCCCTCTGCCACACAGGATGCAGCGCCTCACCCAAGACTGTGCCCAGCCAAGAGAGAGAGCCCCCAAACTTGTGTGTACAGGGGCCCAGGGCTTGGGCTATTCAAAGCAAAAGAGAGACACGCCCAGAGAGATGAGCTACTTTCAGAAACAACCCCTAGGCAGCAAAGGGGGAGGGAAAAAACACCTAAAAACAAAACAAAACAAACAAAAACCCAATGGTTGAGAGGAAGAGTTCTGTCCGCGTGTGCCAGGCCCCAGGTCCAGGGTTCTCCCCAGCCCCAAACAACCCTCTGTGATGTGCCGGGCACAGTGGCGCGTGACCACCACTAGGTCACTAGCGAGACCTAGTCCCAAAAAATAGCCGGGTGTGGTGACGCGTGCCTGTAATCCCAGCTACCTGGGAAGCTGAGGTTGGGGATCACTTGAGTCCATGTATCAGGGCAACGTGAGCCTGAGGTTCCATGGGCAAAAAAAAAAAAAAAGCAAAAACAACCCTCTGAGACAAACATCCTGGTTTCCAACAGAGAGGGGCCCCCACAGTCAGAGGGCCGGCCTCAGAGAGATTTCAAAGGCAAGCCCAGCTCTCCGATGCCAGCGAGGATGACGACGAGAGGGAGATAAACGCGCAGCTGGGAGAGACACTAGAAGCCACAGAGCAAGATGCACAGAGACACGCTGAAGAGACAGACCTCAGGACAATGGAGTGGCCCCCACACACCAAGGGGGGGCACGGAGGGTAGGAGAGGGAGGGAGGCAGAGGCTGAGATCAGGGCGGGGGGGGGGACCCAGAACCTGGGAGGGGAGCAGGAACCTCATCAGGGCACAGAGACAGGGTCCACGTACACAGGGGGCACAGGAGGAGAGACGGGAGAGAAGGGAACGCCTCCGGGGGGCCACTGCCTCCTGAGCCCACACACCAGCCCCGTCACAGCCCTGCTTGGGGACAGCAAGCCCAGGGGGCGGGGGGCCAAGTCTGTGGCATCCCAGGCCCAGGCTTTTGGGGCTCTTTTGGTTCTTAGGGCTCACAGAGGCTATGTCTCCTGAAGCCAGAAACTCTGAGCTGCCTAGAAACCAGGTCCCCCCTCCGTACCCCCCCCACCCCCGGTCAGGTGAAGGTGTAGAGAAACATATCATTGGGGACCAGAGAGCTTCGGGCAGTGCAGGGCCAGGCAGACATCCCCACTCCCGCGAAGGGTCCCACTCCACAGGCAGATGCACCAGAGGCCTCTCCTCCTGGGTCTGTACCTCCAGATGTGGCCGTGGGGACAGGTGCCAGACCTCCAGCTGAGAAAAATGTGCCCCGTCCTAGCGGACATCAGACGGCACGGTGACAGCAAGCAACCAGCCTGTCCCCTCAGCCACGTCCAGGCAGGACACGCCAAAGGGGGAGGTCCCCAGCTTGAATGGGAGGTGTGTATGTGTGTGTGTGTGTGTGTGTGTGTGTGTGTGTGTGTGTGTGTGTGGAAGGTAGAATTATGCAAAAGCAAGACAAACACATAACAAACATAGGTGTCACGGGTGCTGTGATATCCAGAGAAAGAGATCCCAAGACTCGTGCAGGGGCCCATGCGCACCGCAGGTGCACACACAGGCACTTCTCAGCCCGGTTCCCCACTCTTCACAGCCCCCAGCAGGCACCGCCTGGCTTCACCAGCTCCACACACCTGTCCCGGCAGCCCCAGGCCCTGCTCAGACGGAGGGTGCCCGTACCTGCGAGGCCTCTGCTTGTGTGCACCTGCCTACGCCCTGGCTGCCAGGGCCATGGCCCAGCCCACCACTCCCACCAGGAGTAGGTTCTTCCTGCCTGCTCACTCCATGCAGCCCTGCCCCTGCCCCTCAACACCACCTTGGGGTTTTCTGCACCTCCACTTCCAGCCGCTCTGGCCACTCACTGCCTGCGGCAGCCAGCAGCTTTCTAGGCTACCCCTGAATCTTCCCCACCTCTCCACCCCGGCTGGCCAGCACAGCTTCCCCCTCCCTCAGGGAGCGCCTCAGGCCCAGTGCTGCAAGGTCTCACTTCCAGGTGGGTGGGAGATTCCCTGTTCCTTCCCTGACCAAAAGGGACTCTCCCAGGCTGTGGCAGGGGCTGGGCGAGACATCCCTGAAGCTGGCTACAGCCAGAGAAGAGCTGGCCATTGCTCAACCCCAAGGCAATTTGGACCCCGACTCCAAAGGCGCTGCTCTGAGGTGGGGGGCAGTGGGAGAGGAGGGTGGAGAACACCCAGTCTCACCCCCACGAAAATCATGGCCCAGGAGCCGCCAGCTCTCCGCCCAGCGGCCAGGCCTTGCTAGTGCAGGGGCTCGGCTGCCAAAAGCTGCCCCCCAGCCTGACCAGGACACGGAGCCAGGATCAGATCCAGGCACTTCCCCTTCCCCTAGAACCTCCGCTCTGGCCCCCCGGGGGACCCGGCAGGATGCCCCGCCCTGACCGGCCATGTGCAGCCCAGTAGCCTTGCTCACTGGGCTGCGGCCTTGTACCAAGGGCGGCCCTGGACTCCTTGGGCTTCTGGACACAAACTTCAGGGCCCAGATCCAGTCCAGGACAGAGCAACTCACTTCAGCCGCCCCACCAGCCCCAGGAGCCACCACCTCCACGGCGGTGCCCTGCCACCTTGCCCTAGTTGCTCCAGAACAGGCAGAGGGGACAGGCAGGCACACCAAGCACAGCCAGAGGGACACCCTCTTGTAGGCTGTGACACTCCGGTGCTGAACCTGAGTGGCCACGGGGACCCGAGGCCACAAGGAAACAGCTTCAGTAGCCTGGCCAGTGGCCCAGGAGGGAGAGGGACTCAAATACATTCAACTCAAATACACTCACCCGGCACGGTGGCGCATGCCTGTAAGCGACAGCTTATGGAGTTGTGACTGGGACGGGGGATCATAGTTTGAGTCCCACCCGGGGCAACACAGCAAGAACTAGTCCCCCAAAATAGCTGGGCATGGTGGTGCATGCCTGTAATCCCAGCTACCTGGGAAGCTGAGGCTGGGGATTGCTTGAGTCTGTGGTACCCTGGGTAATGTGAGCCTGTGGTTCCACGGGCAAAAGTAGCGAGACCAAGTCTTAAAAAAAAAAAAAAAAAACTCAAATACACGATTCCCTCCCAGGCCAGCTGTAGCCCCCCACAGGTGGGCACGCACCCCGTGCTCTCCAGACCCCCCTCACTCCCAGGCAGAGGAAGTAGCACTTGCTGACAATGGCTGAAGACAGAAGCAGCCTGGTGAGCTGGACAAACCCCACCAGGGACAGAGAGATAGTGGCAGTGCCTATCCGCAGCCCTGGTCCCTGAGAGGTGAGCCGCAGGGTCCTGGTCACAACACATGGGGAGTCCCAGAAGTCCCGTGGGACTTGCTGCTGCCGCGGAGAGAACCACAGCAGTGACTAGGGACTCTGGATCTGGCCTGGGAGAGGGGCGCAGACACCCCCCCCAAAGGATACCTTGAAAACCCCTACAGCGGCCGCCTCCCTTCCTCAAAGCCAAGTGCCCACTTACACGTGGTTAGTCCAGCGCCAGGAAGAGGGGGGAGCACCTCGGAGTGGGGGGCCAGTTCCCTCAGGAGTCTGACTAGCTCTCCCGGTCCACCTGTCTGTCCCCAGGCGGTTCCCAAGTTCTAAGGAAGGTAGTGACCACACCCCAGAGCCCCACACACCCCTCCGCCCCCACAGCTTTGCCTCAACCCCTCAAACCAGCTCCTCAGGCTGGGGTGGTGTGCTCTGCCAGGCCAGCCCCAGCTCCAGTTGAGCAAAAGAATCCAGCCTGCCCGTGCCCCAGCACCTCCACCCAGGTCCCCCAACCCACTCCTGCCCTTGACCTACTCCCTCCCTACAGGTCACTGGTCTCCCAGGGTCCACTCTGGGCTGGGGAGGGGGCAGTGTCCTGAGTCCTGGGCCTGTGGCCACATCCCCTGTACCTATCTGGCTGGAGCAAGTCAGCTCTGGGGAAAGCTCTTCCAGAGCTGCCCAGACCAGATCCCGAGCCCTGAGTCACTGCCGTGGGCCTCTCCATGGCAGCAGCAAGCCCCAGGGGACTCCTGTGACTCCCAGTGTGTCCTTGTTCCCTGACAAGGGACCCTGCAGCTAACCTCTTAAGGACCAGGCTTGGGAGAGGGGCTGAGACACCAAGTCCCAGACCCTGCGGCCTCTGACAGTCCAGCTCTTATGGTCCCAAGCCCACACCCATCGTCCCTCCCCCCACAGCCTAGAGCACGGGGTACCCCCTCAACCTGGGGCTCCCTTCTACTCCCCAGTCTGCACACTCTCCCTACCAAGTGCTGGCCCAGCCCAACATCCCTATGAGCCAGAAGGAAGCTTCCCCACTCAGCTTTGGAAAGGAAGTGAGGGCCACACCCTACCCTCAGGGGGTTGAGAGGCCTGAAAGCAGAATCTACACCCCTAATTTAGACCCTGCACAGGTGAGTAGGCTCTAGAAAGCCTTCCAAGGCATCACCAATCTCTCCCTTCTCCCCCCTCCCCCCCCTCCTTCCTCACCTTCACCTATCAACTGCAGCCCCCATCAACCTTGTCATTGTGTCCCCACAAATCTCCCTGAGGGTGCTCCGGGCTGTGCAAGGAAGGGCAGGTGAGGCCTGCAGGCTCACGTTGGATTCGATTAAAGGACACAGTTTCAAAAAGTTCTTGGGAACCCAGCCCCTGCTGGGGACACAGCTAGCTTTTCCTCTGGAAACTCCTGCTGTTACTCGAAGGACCTCACTGCTGGCCTGTCCACAAAGCCGCTCCACAGAGAGGGCCTCAGCTGGACTGCAGGACGCCTGGGGGGGGGGGCCCTCTCAGCGCCTGGAGGGCCACACCCTGGGAAAGGCGTGAGCTCCCACAATGCACACAGCTCTGAGGCCTAGGCGGACCTTGAGATGCCCCCTCTGCCCCTCGGCTCCCCTCCCTCGCTAGGGGCACAGCCAGTCCTGTGCGTGCCCACGCATTCCTGCCTGCCAGCAGCGCCACAGGGGCTGCGCCCCCACACCCTAGGTCCTGGCACTGCAGGGGGCGCCGGCCCAGCCGGGGCGGGTCAGGCCCTAGCACACTGCACACCCTCTCCCCGCCTGGGAAAGCCTTACATAACACGGCTCGAACACACCCTACGAGCGCGCCGCCTTTGCCACTCCACGGCGGCGCTCGCCCCACGCCGCCACCGGAGCGCACCGGAGCGTGGAGGGCTCGCGAGGACAGCACCCCCGACGCCCAGCCAGGCTCCAGACCCCATCTCCCACACACAGGCCCTCTCCCCCCTCCCCTTTGCCCCTCACTACTCCTCCCAGAGTTCTGGTTTGAATTAGTCACCGGCTCCAACCACCACATTCCTCAGGCTGCTGGCGCCGAGCCACGCGCTGGGGCGGGGCCATCCCGCCCGGACGGGTTTGGGAGTGGGGTGGGGGAGAAGGCGCCGCCTCTCGAAGGGAAGGGTCGGTCCCGAGGGCTGTGCCGCTGCACAGCCCCCCTCCCCGCCCACCCCAAAGCTGGAATCTCCCTAATTATGTCCCCCACCCCCACTCCCACCCGCCCCCCTGGGAAGCGCCCTGCAAACTTCCACGCTGCGCCCCTCTAGGCAGTGAGGGGGGTTTCTGGAGGGGCAAGGCTAGGGGCGGGGCAGCTGGAGGGGAGACGTGGGGGGCCGCCCGGAGCAAGAAAGGGAGAGGCTGCTGGTACAGAACTGGGTGGGGCCGGAGGACTCGACGCGAAATTGGGGGAGGAGGTGTGGGGCTCCGGGACGTACGGCAGCCGGGGCGCGCGCCGCGGGGGCGCCGGGGTTCCTAGAGGGACCGAGAGGCCACGGCGGCGATCACGGAAACTTCTCCAGTAAACACCGGCTAGGAGCGGAGCAGCGTCGGAGACGCCGCCCCACGGAGAGGGAGGGGGTGGGACAGGGGCCACCCAGACGGGAAGGGGCGCCCCGCGGTGCAGAATCGCCAAGCAGAGCCCTACGGAGAAGGTGGACTTGGGCAAGACACGCCGCGGAGCCTTCTCCGGCTTTGCCCAACTTGCGCCCCAAGTCCGGACAGAGTTAGACTCCCCGGGGCGACGCTTCGGTCCCCGCGGCCCCGGGCACCAGCGCGCACTAGCGCGCGTCCTCACTGTGACACGCACCCCAAGCGCTGCCACTCACCGCCCGTCCCCGGGATCCCGGCCCCCGACCGCGCCCCGCTGCGCCCAGCGTCCCTACCTGCGCGCTCAGCCCCGGGGCACGGCCATAGCCCGCGCGGGGCCCGAGGTCGCGGTGCGGCGGCTGCTGCAGGCGGCGAACCCCGGCTGGGGCGGGTCCGGCAGGGCGGGCGGTGCAGTCCCCGCGGCAGAGCTGCTCCGAGTGGCCGGGACCCCTGGCGCGGAGGCGGCTCTTGTAACTCCGGCGGGGCGGGCGGGTCAGCCCAGAGCTGTGTGGAGAGGGCGGGGCCGGGCGGGGCCGGCGTGGGGCTGGGACCAGCGGGCCCGGCCGACACTGCAGGGCCCCGGGAGTGGGCTGCTGGGGGCGCCCCCGGAGGGTGCGGCACACGGGGGCGCCGCACGCGCGGCTTCTGCGCCCCCCGTCCCCCAACACTGCCCCTGGTCGCGTCGGGAGCCTCGATCTACCCCCAGCGGTCTCCGTGTTTGGCCTCCTCCGGGAGCACCTCCTCGAAGCTCCCCGCTGCACATCCTCACAGCTGCAACTTCGAATGGGCCCATTTGGACTGGAAGGATTGAGGGGTTCCAAAAGCGGTGGGGGAGGCTGGGGTGATTCAGCCGCGGCCACCAGCCTGACTTCGGTCTCTCTTCCCTCTCATCAAGGGCAACGACCCTTCAAATCCTACACCCAGGTCTCCTCACCTGGTTCCCCAGCTCCACGCTGCTGTGCCCCTGTCTCGCCTCCCCTCTTCCCGGGGACCCCTCTGGTCCTTCCCACACCGAACCGGCCTGGAGACGCTGGCGCTGCCTCCTGGAGTCGAGGTCACCAGTGCCCCAGGCACCTGGGCTGCTCGGGCTGCCACAACCCTCAGAGGGACAGCCCCTTTGCCCCTCCCCCCCCAGCTCCTTGGACAGGCCCAAGCCCAGCTCTGCCTCCACCTTCCCATTCATTCCTCCTCAGAGCCCCTGTCGGAGCCCCCCCTCGCCCCTCACCCCCTCCCCGTTCGCAGGACGCCAGTTTCCAAATTTACAGCCATTTCCCACAGCCACTTCTAACTACCCGGAGATTTTATTAACCGCTTAATGATGGGGTTCAGGGGCCTTTTGGCTACACACACCCCCTTCCAAACTCCATTTGTTTCTCCTGGATGAGTCCTCTTATCCTCCTTCCCAGAAGGCTATGCTGAGGTCCACATCCAGCCAGGAGTCTTCCCTTCCCCAGGCTGGAGGGGAGACCCCAGGCTGGGAGCTGCGAAGACCATGCCCGCAGGGGTGAGACCTGAGTGGGCTGGGGCTGAGACCAGCCGCCCTGTCCTGCCAAATGGCAAACAACATGTTTACAGGCTAAAAATACCCTGCAGCCAACTCTGCTGCCAGCCTGGGGGCTGTTCTCAGGTCCAATTACCGGGAGGGTACAGACCACGGGGAGGGCAGGGGCAGCGAGCAGCCACAGACAGGCGGACGTGCACATAATCGACACGGAGAGGTGGAGACCGGTGCGGAGACACTGGAACAGGCAGAGACATGCACAGAGACACAGACAAGCAGACTTGGGCACCGGCTTGCCCTGCTGCTCCCTCTCCTTCTCCCTCTCTCCTCTCCTCTCCTCTCCTCTCCTCTCCTCTCCTCTCTCTCTCTCTCTCTCTCTTTCCCTCTCCCCTTCTTTTTCTTTCTTTCTCTCTCCCTCTCTCTTTCCCTCTTCTCTCTCTCCCTCTTTCTTTCTCTTTCCCTCCTCTCCTCTTTCTCTCTTTCCCTCTCTCTCCCTCTTTCCCTCTCTCCCTCTTTCCCTTTTTTTCTCTCCCTCTCTCTTTCTCTCTCACTCTCTCTCTTACACACACACAGGTAGGCAGATAAGTGACTCAAAGCCACAGACACATCACAAGCACAGTCTCAGGCCCAGACATTCTGAAGAATCGCCTCCTCCCCCCTGCTCCTGCACCATCTACTTGATTTAAAGAGGGGGAAAAAAATCTAAATGTTCAACCTTGAGACACTTCTGAAAAATAAAAACCAGAAACTTACTATTGCCTTGACCAATGATTTTTTCCATTTGATTTCATTTGAAGTAACACATACCTTGCTTATTTAAATATGCTATCATCTTACCAATCACAGCATCCTTGTTGATATTTTTACAATAAAATCAATCCTTCCCTATGGTGAAGAATGGAAACAATACAGAGAGGTGGGAAATAGAATGCCTCCCCCCCTCCTCCCCTTCCCAGTCCCTGTCCCCAAAAGTAACCAGTTACCTGTTTGCAAAGGATTTTTAACATGATGAATCATTCTATTCCTTGAAAGTGCAAGCTCTCCTGTGTACATTAAGGTGAAAGTAAATGTA
>PVHY01022386.1:0-22468 GCA_004024945.1 Uropsilus gracilis
GGGGGGTGCTCCCGCCTCGCCCCCTCTCTCGTCAGCGTCGCTTCTCCTGGTTTCTCTTGCAGATGCTGCTGCTAGGGGTGGTGGGAGCAGCCGTGGGACGTGTGGCCGGGAGCGGGGGTGACAGCCTGGGATTCCGGGGGCTTCTCTTCCTTGTCCTCCTCTCTCTATTCCCAGTGTGGCCACGGCTGACACTAAAGACTTTGTAGCCATCAACCCAAGTGCAGTTTCGATGGAAAATGAAGGTAAAGGCCCCTGGTAGATGGGTTGCAGCGCGGAGTTGAGGGTGTGGTGGTTGGCTTTTTTTTTTTTTTTAAGTTCTTTTTTCCACCTTTTTTCCCCCCCCCTTCCATTTTCCCGATGTTATTTTTCCCTACGATGGTCAGGTGTCCTTTTTTGTTTTTTGTTTTTTTTTTGTAAGGATCTCGACTTGAGTTTGCATTTTGGCAATATATAGGACCTTTGGAAAATGAAGGTTCTGTGGGTTGACCGAGCTTGGTTCTGCCTTCCTGAGAAACCTGGTTGCTCTAGCTTGGGCAATGGACAGGGAAGTTTTCATTTCTGATAGCCCCGACGCTCGTGGAAATACCTATTTGACAAGACTCACTCGAGGGCAAGTGGAAACAGAAGGGAAAGGCAGGAACTGCATCTCTGAATATTTGCATATCAAGCCCTGATAAGGTCCGTGACTGCCTTGTATACAAGGGGGGAAAATTACTAAATGAAGCTTTGGAAACTCATTGTTTTCAGTTATAGGAAACAATCCCGAATTTAACAAAATATTATGAGGTGATTTAATTCCTTCAAGTTTCTCATTTCAGAGCGTGATTTAGGAACTTGACAGTTCATTGTACGCTTTTGGACACGTTGCTTCATTTTTGGAGCCTCATTTAAATATTTAGTGCTCTTCTGATTAAGTCGTTGAGCAACTGTGAATAAGTGATTTTTCCTTTCCTGGAACAACCTGACTACTATTTGGACTGATTACTGACTGATAGTGTGATAATTTTTTAAGGGCTTGCAAGGTGTTATAAAGATACTTACAACTTAACGGATACTTACAAATTACAGTTTGTCCTCTTGTATCTGTTGGTCTTTAAAGTGTTTCTGTAAACAGGAACTGCAGTTAGGCTTCCTGAAAGCTTTTGGATGTTGAAAATTGAAGTTTGATTGTCCTAACCGAGACGATGAGGACTGGTCAATTGAAAATAGTTTTTTTATGCAGTAATCTGTTTTGCTGAGACGCTTGGGATATGTGGTAAATATGATGAGAACACGATTATATTGCTGAGTTTTGCTCTGGATGAATAATTGGTGGAAGACATTTTCTGAAATCCTGAAGTACCGTAACTGCAGAGGAGTTAACACTACCTAATTGGTTCTTCAGAAACAGCATTTGAAAGCAGTAGTGGTAATGTTTTTGTCTGGTGGTATGGAAAATTACTTTTCTGAGTCTTTTCATGTCTTTAGTTAACAGATTTAAGAAAGGCAGATATTTCCTGCACAACGAATATGAACAAAGAATATTATATGCTTTCATATACCTGTTTCTTTGTAATCGTGTCTCAAATAACATCTGAAACTTGAGCCTTCTGCTTTCAGAATGTTCCCAGATTTAAGAGAGTGGCCTGAAGTAGGTGGATTCTTAGATGTATCTTTTGTGTCTTGATCTCAGGAAAAAGCATGACGAATTAAGCTGACTTCAATATTGTTAATGGAGGTGGAAGGGAGTTGCTGATTGTAAGACAGGAGCGTGGTACATGCTTTAGTGGTGTCTGAGTCTCTGTATTTTGTGGTCAAATAATGATTTTGCTTCATAATGAAAGACTATACAATTCTTAATAACTTGGCAATGGGTTTCTGTCCCATAATAAGAGACTGTTTTGTCATTTCCTCATTAATATATTTTCTTTTTTTGTAATTAAACATTTTAATGAAGGATTTGTATGTGGGCTAGAAATTTTCAAAAGTGATTGTCCATTTTGAAATACATCGGTCAGTATTTCCTTTTTTATAGTTAGCATCCTCTGACATAGTGTAGTATCATCATGGGGTGTGGGGGGAAAATGGATTTAAATCATGCCTTGACCATGAAAAATTAAGTGATTTGAAACAAATTGCCTTTCTCTGCCTCTACTCACCTACAAATTAGTATTGATAATACTTGCATTACCTAGTTAAGAGGGTTAAATGAGAAATCCTGTATAAATTCTCTAGGTAGAGAGGAGGGATAGGATTCAAGAGCTCGTGCTGTGAATGTGGAGCCAGGTAATCTGATTTGAAGACTGAATCCCTACTTTGTTTGGCCTTACATGTTTTATTAAAGCTTTTTGTCCAAGATCTGTGCAATAAGGACATAACTAGGACCTAATATGAGGTTGTTATAATACTAAGTACTTACTACTTACCAGTTTAATATAATTATCAGCTTAAATGGTTGTATAAAGTTGTAAGCATTGAGAACTGGTAGTGTATAGTAAGGGCTCAATGTTGGTTGTAAATAGCCTAGCCTGTGATCACGTACCAGCCTGCCACATGGCATTAATGTTGTTTTCAGAATAATGTTTTCAGAATTGAATGTTGAAACAATAAATGGCCAAGATGCTCTGATTAAAGTTGTTATTCTTAATTAGGGAGTGGGCAGAGTTAAATAAGGGATTTTCTGTAGTATTTGACTTTAAGATCATAGAGAAAGTTGGGACTCTCCCATGAGCTATGTGCAGAAGAGAGGCTTGGATTTGAATCCTGAAGGTAATATTTTACTCTAAGTGGATTACCATGCTTCTCAGGTTTCAAGTTTTCTCATCTGTAAATGGGATCATGTCCTCTTGGAAGGCTAGTGTGAGGAGTAAATGAAGCCTGGTACGCTAAGTGCCCATAACAGTGGTGGACACACAGCATGAATGCCTGATTGAGTGATTGCTGTGTTTCCCAGAAACAAAATCCTCCAGGAGCTACGTAGATAAATTACATCTCTTGGTGTAGAATTGATAGTGCAGGGTAGAATTGATAGTGGTTCCCTGGAGTGTTGGTGTGAAGTTTCTTCGCTGTTGTACTTGTCTGTAGTGGTCCTTGGAGACAGTGACCTTCCATCTATGTGGCTTATTTCAGCAGTGGTGGCATTTTCTTTGCCACTTCAGTTTCAGTTCTTCTGGACCTGTCTGATGACCCACTTCAACTTTATCAGTAGTGTGTGTGACCAGTTTTATTCTTGCCTCTAGGATGCTCCATGACTTTTGCCCGTTAGTAGATCTCATAGTGTTAATTTCCTGGAATTTCAAGGGTTGGTCTGAAAGGTATACTTGTTGGTTAGGATTTTATCCACATCCTTTGAAATTACTTTTTGCTTATCGCATATCTAAACAGATATCACTTAGGAATCTCGAGATGCCCAAGTAACTGATACTTTGATTTTTAAAATTAATCATTGGTATGTTTAAAGGAATGACTTATAAAAATATTTCTAGCTAAAGAATTTTTCAAAGTTTCTCCTTCTGTGTCGTGAGTTTTTTACTTTAGAGTAAATTTGGCCTTCCCCATAGGAAAAAACATAATAATTTAATGCATGTTAAACAAATTAAGCAAGAAGTATTTCAATGACTAGTGGATGGAACTATAATAATTTTAAATATTTTTTAGTACCTGCTTAATTTGAAGTTATAGCAGTACTAATAGGTCAAGAGTGACTCACCTGGTCTCTGCAGAAAGTTTGAACGTGATAATATATTTATTTACATATTTTAAAAGTTTCCTATTCAAATTTAAATTGCTAATAATATGGGAATGTCTTAAACATTTGTGGAAAAAGGAACCAGAAATCATCTGAATTGTATTTAATGCATCCAGGTTATGAAAGTATTTTATATCTTTTACGTGTGGAAATGTAATCTGTTTGCAGTTTTGTAAAAAAAAATTCTTAACCTGTATTTCTAGGGAAGAGTTAAAACATGTGACAGCATGTTATAAACTGGTAGTTTAAAGTAGAGGAAGGATGTTGCATATATTTGTAAGCAACAGGCTTCTGATCATTGACTCTTGTGTGCTTGATTTGTCTTAATGTGTTAGGCATTCAGTTAATATGATCAGAATTCAGCGTTGTTGGCAGAAGCAGTATAAATCAAAAAAGCATCGTAGTGAACGCATTCCTTCGGATTCAAAACTGATTTTTTGAGATCTTGGTGGTTAGCTATAATAAGGTCAACATTTTTTTTTTTAATGTAGCAAGAACTCCTTAGCTTGATGATAAGGTTAGTTGGAGTGACTTTTAAACTACACTTTTGTTACATGTTACATCTTAAAGATGCCGTAATGATAAGTTCATAAGATAGCTGTACATTTACTTACTTTATTTTTTTTTAATTTATATATAAATTTCACATCGTTGTAATCCCAGGGAGTCACCCTCCCCACCAGTCCCCCCCTTCCCCCCCTGTCCAAAGTTGAGTGCTTCAGTTTGGTACTTAGCTTGTTTTGACTTTTCTTCATGGCTTTTGTTTATTTTTCCCCTATATCCCATATATTAGTGAAACCATTTGGTTTCTGTCTTTTTCTTTTTGACTTGTTTCTGCTAATATGATTTCCTCTAAGTACATCCATGTTGTCATAAAATCATCAAATTTGTCGTTTTTAATTGATGTGTAATATTCCATTGTGTATATATACTACATCTTTTTCATCTAGTCATCTGTTTTGGGGCATTTAGGTTGCTTCCATGTCCTTGCAATTATAAATAGTGCTGCAGTAAACATCCGAGCACAGGTGTCCCTTTGTACCCACATTGAGGTCTCTTTTGGGTAGGTTCCCAAAAGAGCAATTGCTGGGTCAAATGGTCATTACATTTTCATTAATTTGAGGGTCTTCCACACAGCTTTCTGTAGTGGTTGGACCAATTTACATTCCCACCAAAAGTGTAAGAGTTCCTTTCTCTCCACATCCTCACCAGCACTTGTTTTTGCCCGTTCTTTGAATGTGGGTACATTTACTTTCTTAAAGGACAAATTCTTTTCATAATGATTAAAGGCATCAGTCTTAACTTTCATATGGACAGGTGTTGGTAAAGAGACAGTAAAGCAAAGAGTGCTCGGGTGAGCTCTAGGTTAATTGCAATCATTTCATATCGGAAAGGATGCCCTGGGAAAAGAATAAAAAATGCCACGTTAAATTGATGTATTTCCTCTTGAATTTCTACTGCTGGCAATGTATATGTATTTGTTAGTATGCCTTCTACTGTAAAGCCTTTTAAGTAGCTATTGACAGAGGTATACATTTTAGAATTAGAAAGAAATTGCTCAAATTGTTTTAGATCACTTTAGGCTAAATATATAGGATACATTTAAAAAATTTCAAATGTTTCAAGGCTGTCAGGTTATAGGCAGAGAAGGCAAGAATAGCAGGGGTCAAAGCACTGCTGTAAGATGGCTGTACTAATTCAATTTCAATCTTTTTTGCTTCAGATACTAGAGTATGTGAGAATTGGAGTTATTTAATATACCTGTGATATTTAAAATTCCTTGCTTAAGTAAGGTCATGTGGCCTCACTTTATAAAGGTGTGCTGACCTAGGCTTGTGTCCCCCACAAGGAAATGTAGTCATTTATTCTTAATTTTTTCAGACAACTCTGAGACGTTGAAGCTTCCTGGTAAAAATTACCATCTTGTGACGGTTTCTTTACTTATTTGAAAGAAATAGCCGATAAAATTGAAATAGCAATAGGATCCCAAATATATTTGCCATTCTGGACTATTGTCTTACTTCAACCCTTCATGACTAAAGCAGAAATATTTGATATTGTCACCCACTGTACGTTTCCTGATTATTGTTGTGTTGTTGTTGTTTTTTTAAAACTGGAATGTACAACTTTGATTGGGTTGTGAATTTCAGATAATTGGATTTAAATTTACTTCTGCTGTGGTTTCTTAAAGTATAAAGCTCTTTTAAAAAACCATCAGTATAATAAGATTCTAAAATGGATCCTGGATTAAATCAGAACCTTTCATTTGAAGCATAAATATATATATGTACTGAGTATGTATGTGTGCTTTTGTGTGCAGTTATTTCACTGGATTTTTGTTGACTGTATGTCTTAGGTTCCCTAGTGGAATGTTTGCTTTACCTGTAATCACCACCTGATTTTATACAAAGTGAGAGAACTGCTAGCTTTCTTTGGGAATCTTACTTCACTGATGAGTCAGTTCTACATTCCTTAGGAGCAGACAAAAGCCATTCATGGCACATGTGCCAGAAATAGCATGCAGGCCACTTTTTAATGGCATGCAAACCAATCTCTGCTATGTCCTTAATGCTTGTCAGGGTTGCTATTTGCTGAGAGTTAACATCTGGTATGAAAGTGTCAGATGGGGCATTCCAGCTTCATTTCCCACATAAGAAAGTATGGTCTTTCTGACTGCTCTTTGAGGTCTGACTGCCTCCCAACCAGACTTAGTAGTTGTTATATCTTGACCTATATACCCTTAGTCCATTTGAGGGACTGAGAGGTAATTACTCCTTCGGATTTCTTGTGTGAGAAAAAAGTGGAAATGGATTTATATTTACATTATAAAGGTAGGACTGGAGAGTAAGGATGGTTGAGTGGTATTTTACTACTGGGAAAACCTAGCAGACGGTGGGTTCACAAATACAGAGAAAGAAGAGTAAGCCTGAGCAGAAATGACTACAAGCTGTTAAGCCAGTGGATGTAAGTGGGTGAGTGGAGGCACCTCTGACTGCCTGGAAAAGTTACCGGTTGGGGGTTGGGGGGATGGGTGTTTTGTGTGTGTGTGTGTGTGTGTGTGTGTGTGTGTGTGTAAGGAGAGAGGGTTTAAAATCAAATGCTGATTGGACTGGAAGACCAGGATTCAGAGTGAGCTGTTTTGAGCAGAGGCCCTCAGTTTTCCTTAATTGAATTTAAACAGCATCCAGCATGTGGCTGTTGTACATTGAATGAAAATCCTGGATGCTTCACTCAGTGCTTCTCAACTGGGGACATTTGACAGTGTGTACAGATGGTTTTGTTCTTAAGTAGGAGGATGCTGATAAGCATACTTTGATTTATGTATCCCCTGTGCCCAACAGAGAATTATCTGGCCCACATCTCAGTGTCACCCAGGTTGAGAAGCATTGTTCTAATCAATGGCAAGGAAGCAGACTCCTCAGAGCCTTGGTTTCCTCACTTGTAAAGGAGTGAGGAGGGACTGCCGGCATCTTGGTATACAATGGACAAGTGGGGTTTGAAAAAACTGCTAGGAAAAATGCTTATTTCCCTTGTTTGATGAACAGATTAGGGGAAATCACTTGTCATTGGTCAATTCTGATTTCAAGACTTCACTTGTTTTTCTGAGTGATAAATGAGCTGTTTTGTTAACTTATAGTTGCTTTTATAATCATACTTTTTCATGGTTTTGTCATATTCTGATTTTTGACTCTACTTGGGTTTTGAGTGTTTCATGATTTGTGACTAGCAGTGGGTAAAAATATTGAATTGGATTAAAGCTTTGCCTATTAGTCAGTGAGGCAAATGCTTATTCTCAAATTTTTTAGTCTAATAGCGCTTCTTGTCTTTGAAAAAAAGACTAAAATGTTTGTTATTTCTTTTGGAAAATGCCAGTCCTGTGTCTGGAATGTCCTTTCCCTTTTATTCATTTGCAGAATTTCAAGTAGCCCCATCTCTGAATTCAGAGCTCTTCCTCAAGTTTACTTCAGGTCTTCATTAGGTGGTTTTATTTTTACACAGCAAGAAACCTTTTTACGCTCTCCTGCTCTTCTGTAAGATGTGGGCGTTCCTAAGAGCTTTCACTTGTGTGGGGGATAGGTCTCACTTGTCTTCATTTCTAGCAAAAGGGAGCATCCCCTTGGAAGGGCATTCCACAGCTCACTGTGGCTCACATGTGGTGCATCTAGCTACATGCTTGCTTGTGTGTCATTCTCGTTTTTTTTTTAAGGAGTCCCTGGAAATTCTCTTTCCTTTTAGAAAAAGTTTCTTTGTCCTTTGATCTCCCTCATCCTCAACATGGGATTAGTAGGTGAAGGTGCTTGAGTTTAGTGAACTGTTATTTGAATTCTTACTCCTTCCTTTTGTGTTTCCTTTGTTAATGGTGGGTGGAAGAAAAGCAACACTCTTTCTGTTTTTTAAATTAAAGTAGGATTATTTAAACATACAGCATTCATTAAATCATTGGGTAGGAAAATTAACTTGAGGAAAACTACTGGAAATGGAAAATGTGCATGATACATTTTTGTGGCAGCAAAGATATTGTCATTCAACTTAAACCTATCGTGTTCCGAGTTGGTAGCTTTTGATATTAAATTGTATCTGACCACAAATTGCTTTAAAGGGCTTACTTGGCTCCCTGTTGTACATGTAACCATTTAGGTGGTATAAGTTCAGGATGAGAAGGGTGCCACAGTCATGACTTATTTCATAAGCGTTTGCTTTGCTGTGGCTGTAAAATTAAGCCTACCAATTAACTGCTGTAAGGAATGAAGCCACTGGCCATAATGGAAGAACTAGGAGAAGGAATGTAGGAATCTACCGTTTGTTTCTGCAGTGATACACTTAGCAAAGTAGGACCACAGTCTAAAAACTTTCTCTTAAACTAGGTATTACTAGGAAGGTAATTGTTGTTAGCTGAAGGTTAGCACCCTTGCACCCAATTTTTGTCTGAATTTGGAATAATTTATATAAACAGTTGCATCAGTAAATAGAATCTTAGGCCCATTTTTAAATTCAGTGATCCAAAAAGATATGTGAAATTCTTGGTGTAATTGCTTCCTGTTGTTAAAATGTTGTTTGCTATTGTTTATCTTCCAATTTTGGGAGAAGGATTTGCTTTACTTTCAGAGGTTTTTCTAATATCTTTTAAAACTGAATTGCAATAATTATAGACCACATAAAAATAAAAATGGGCATAGAGACCCTCCGCCCCGTTATTTTCCCTAATATTAACATCTTGCGTAAGTATAGTAAAATGATCAAAATCAAGTAACTCACATTTATACATGATCCTTTTTCTGATCCAGAATCCAATTCAGATTGTTATCATATTTCTTAGTCTCTCCCCACCTTTCAGTTTCCCAGTCTTTTCCCCCCTAATCTTTTATGATCTTGATACTTTTGAAAAGTGTGCATATCACTTACTTTTTAAGAATGTCCCTCAGTTGCAGATGTCTGGTGCTTACTTAAAATTGTCTTATGACTGGCTGTGTTTACTGGGGTCACTGATTAAGGTGGTATCTGCTAGATTTTTCTTCTCTAAAGTTACTGATTTTTAGTTAATTATACTAATAGTTAAATTATATGTCATTAATTTATATAACAATACAGGTAGTAGTGATAATAATGGAACAATAATACATAATGTAATATTTTTGCAGTATAATTCTGTTGTAAATAATACCAGGATTCTGCTTTGAAACTGCAGAATCCTGTGTCATATTTTCCGTTGACCAGTTTTTGCATCTGTGAGTGGTTCTTGCTAGCAGCAGTTACTGCTGTGGCCGTTACTTAATGTGTTTTCTGTTTTCCTCATTTCTTTTTGGAATTCTGCGTTTAGGGAAGAACTATTCCTTTTCTGCATGTATTAATTAGCCGGTTCTTATTTTACTTGGACTTGTGAATATTTATTTTACAGTGTGGGTTAAAGTCTCATCTTTTGTTCAAACATTTGCAGAGTTGGGTATTGAGGACACTTTCAGATTCACTCCTGTGTCCTTTTACAGTCCCCCCCCAACCCCATTTTTTGACTATTTACTTTCTGGTACCAAAGATAGACCAGGCACATCTTGTCTTTTCCTCATGTGTACTACCCAGGAACCTATTGTTCTTCCCGAAATGGCAGGCTCACTTTATTGAAGAATGGTATCTAGAAACCAGGATCTGGGTGCCGGGTGTGCTCAGTAGTATTGCGGTGTCATTCTTCCTAGATTCCAGGAGAGAAAACTAGCAAATATATGCATAGTAATATACATACACTGTTACTTCCTTACCTCTATCGATACGTCTGTTAAAAACCTTTACCGTATTGGTGGTGCCAGTTCTAGTCCCACACCTCAAGGTTCATTCTAGTTTTATTCCCCCCACTCTTTCCCCTTGTTACTTCTTCTCCAGAAATAGATGATCTAGTTTTGTTCACAGTATATATTCTTTCTTGTTCATTCCACACACACGTAGTTCAAGATACACACACATGTATTTTGTGTTTTTCAGAGTTGCTGACAATTGCCTATGAGAAACAAATTTTTAATTAAAATACAATATATATGTTTAGCTTGATATTACAGTCAGTCTGTTTTCCAGAGTTTTTGGGCTAGTTCTTTTCTTCCCTACTTACTCTCTGTTACTCATCAGTATAGCATTAGGTTCATTTATTTAACTCCTTGCATTGTTTTAGGGTCTTCCCACATTCTGTTTTAATTTCTTAAGCCCATGTGAAGTAAACAGTGACCATATCCCTCCATTTATCTGTACTGAAGACCTGTTCTCAAAAGGCCTGGATTTACTTAAAATGGGCTACAGCTAATGGCTTTGGCTGATAGCTGTTCACTTGAAAGGGAAGGAATTGTGCTCTATGATCATTTCTCATGGGCTTGCTTGCCTGGTTCCTTAGTTACAGCTCTCATTTCTCCATCTTCTGCTCTTGGGAATTTATTCCATCTGTGGTCCCTTAATTGGTTGAAATCAGTCCTCCAGCTAAATTTCCTTTGTTCTGCATGCATAGTTTTAGACCCAAAGTCACCTACAGGTTATACTAATTCTCTTATTACTGAAGTAAATTGAGAATTAAATTATTTTGTGTGTCCTGTCTTTTACTGCCTTTTAAAAAAGCTATAATTCATATGCCATAGAAGTTGCTGTTTTGAAATGCACAATTCAGTGGTTTTTAGTATATTTTAAGGTTGTGTGTTGCTCTAATTCCACAATATTTAACCCCCCAAAAAACCCTCCTTTAATGTTATCAATCATTTTCTGTTCTTTCCTTTCCACAGCCCTTGGCACCTACTAATTTTTTTTTTGTCTTTGCTAATTTTACATATTTGGTGTAAGTGGAATTGTACCACATTTGACCTTTTGTAATTTGACTTTTCACTTTAGCATCTTTTCAGTGTCACTCAGCTATGCTTTACAGCATGTACATTCTTTTGGCTGAATAATATTCCATTGTATAGATAGATATTACTTTGCTTCCCCCTCAGTTGATGGGCATCCTGGGGTTGCTTCTATTTTTGGACTGTTATGAATGCTGTTACTGTGAATATTTGTGTACAGGTTTTGTGTGAATATTTTCAGTTATTGTTGGTGTATGCTTAAGAATGGAAGTGCTGGATTATATGGTGACTCATGTTTAATTTTTTGAGGAATCCTGATACGGATTAGTTTGTCACCCCAGCAGCAATGTGTGAAGGTTCCGATTAATTTCTCTACAACCTTCCCACCACTTTTTCTGTGTGCTTTGAAAAAAAAAATTGTGGTCTTAGGACATATGAAATTGTATGTGATTGTGGTTTTTATTTGTTTTTCCTAGCGATTAGTGATAATCAGTCATCTCTTATGTGCTCTTTGCTATTTGCCTATCTTTGGAAGAATGTTTATTCACATCCTTTGCCACTTTTTGTAAAGTTACTTGAATTTTTACCTTTAAGTTATAAAATTATTTGTATATTCTGGGTACTGGGTAGGAATGTATCTTGCATGTGTACTTGTTCAAGGGTACAAGAGATTTGTGCAAAGGTGTTCACTTAGAGGCTGTGTGATTATTTCATAGGTACGAACATCAGCTTTTCTTTGAACGTTGGGGTGGTGTTTTATTCTAAGTAACTGTACAGATGGCTTTAAAAGTTTGATTTAGTTTTATTCTTCCCTTTGCCTTTCTCCCCTGAGAATAATTTAGTGTGGTAAAATGTATTTTCAATAAATGATGTAGGGAGAGTTTACTAACTTTTCAGGAAAAAAATGTGAAACTGGAACGATGAGGAAGGCTTTTAAGAAAAGTAAGCATAAGTAGAAATCTCAAAGCAATAGTGAAAGCAACTGAAATATTTGATCATATAAAACTTTAAAAAATAAGACAGAAGTAGATAGATAAACTGCAAACCAAATAAAAACACTTGAAACAAATGACAAGACTACTTTCACACAGGACTCTTTAAGCCAGTAAGATTTAGCTAACAGCTTGTAGGGGAAAATAGCCAAAGAACAACAACAAGCATTTCACAGAGAAAGGTTACAGGTAGCCAGAATATCTACGGCAAGGTGTCTGACCTCAAATCAGAAATACACTTTAGAAAAGCCATTTCCCACTCATAAAAAATTACAACATGGAGTGATGCTTAGTCTTGGCTAGATTGCAGGGAATTATTATTGGGAGTTCTTTGGAAAGCAGTTTCGCTATGTCACAATAAAAACTACAAGCAAACATTCAGTGGGTCCACATCCAGTAATGTTCCTTGTACTTGTCTAAGTTGACAGAGCATATTCAGTACAATAGCGTTTATAATAGCTGAAGTTGGGAAGAACCCAAATATCTATCAAGAGAGAACTAGTTAAATTGAGGTACTACCATATAAATGTGTGAGCAATTAAAAGAAAAAAAAAACAAAACAAAAAAACCAAAACCAGGGCAGATCAATGTGTGTGGTGAAATACAGAGAGCCAATATGTATTAAGTGAAAAATGCAAGTTGTCATTTTATGGTTCCATTTGTATTAAAATTAAAAAAAAAAAAAAAACCCTGGTAATCTACCTTTTCTGGGCAGAAACATTATACAGAACAATACAACAGATACAAAAATGCAGGACAAGTTAATGGCTTGCTTTTGGCAGTAGGACTGGTGAGAAGGGTTTGTTAATTTGTCACAGCAAACCCTTACTACTTGAGTCTTTTAAAGCCAATCAGCACTTTTTAAAAAAAAAAAAAATCATTAAAAATGACTTCGCATCATCTTTTCTCTTTTGAAATAAGAATTTTGTTTTTTTGTTCTGTCAGGTTTTTGTTTTGTGTATGATCTGTCGATTTCCAGAAGCAAATGTATTTACTTGGGGACTGGTATTGCTTTACTCAAACTTGAGTAGAATTCTCTTTTGTATACAAATATTTAATATTTAGAACTTCGTCATCCCCAAACATTGTAAGTCAAAAAAAAAATAGGCTCATGATTGTCATGGTGAATGCAACTTGTACTTGTGTTTGATTGGTTAAATGAGAAGACTGTGTCCTGTTTTGCACCAGAGCCTGATTTTGCCACTCTTCTTGGGGTCAGTGTCCTGAAACTTACAGGTTGGTGTGCAAGGGAGACATTTTACGCTCTCTTCATGGCAATTGTCACTTGTCAGAAACCTATTACACAGAAAATAAGGAAACAATTGTGTCTCCTTGAACTTCACCGTACCATTCCTAGGGTGTTCAGGAGAGCAGTTTCCACCCAAATAAAAATCAGCATTCTCTCCTGCACAGTTTCTGGTTGTAGGAATTCTGCTTTTGTCTGTTGTGAGACTGGTTCTTTTTGGACTCAATGTAGACAGAATGCTGTGTTTCATACAATTCCTAAAATATTCGAAGGCGCCTGTCATAGCCTCTTTTTGTTTAGAAACTTTTGTTGAGCTCCAATTAGTAGTCATGCCCTGCCTTCACAAGTCTCTTCTGTAGACTAGATTTTCCTGTTTTGTCACCAATCTTAAGACTTCAAGAAATGTCACTATATTATGGAACAAGGTGGTTACCCCTCTCTAGCCTTGAGTTGATTCCCTTGGATATGCTTGCTATTCAGGTATTGGTATTAGTTTTTGTTAAAATATTACATGGGATAGAGAGAGCGTCATGGCACAGTGAGTGGTACTGAGTTTTTAATACTTTTCACTCCCCTAGCCAGAAATCTACACAGTTTAGATCAAATGTTTATATATATGTTATGTTTAGTTGGTGTCAGAAAACTATATAATCTCAGAATTGCAAGACTAAGAATTGAGAAATATTTAGACACACTTGTTTTAAGTGTTCGTTGTTTTCTCCTTTTCATAACTTTCAAATTTCACAATATCCAAATCACTAACTTTTTGGCATGTGTGTGTTGGGGGCTGGGTGTGGTGGAGAAGCCTTTTGGTTTAGCTTTTCTGAGATATAAGTTCCGATACCATGCAATTCACTTGAAAGAATTCACTGGTGTTTGGTATATTACATTATGTTAAAAAATAAATAAATAAATAATTGCCATTTAAGCCATATTTAAATATATACAAGTTAGTGGTGGTAAGAACATTCATAGTGTTGTGCAGCCACCCGTTTTTTAAAGCGTTTTCATCACTTCAGACCGAAACTTTGAACCCATTAAATACTAACTCTCCCATCCTGGTACTCCCAGCCCGTGGAAACCTCTAATGGATTTTCTGTTTTTATGAATTTGTCGATTCTAAGTACTTCATAAATGGAATCATTATTTTGTGATTGGCTTATTTTACTTTGTGTAATGGCCTCAGACCTTATCCATTTTCTTGCCTATTTCAGAATTCTTTTCCTTGTAAGGATGACTGATGAGGGATTTCTGTCATTTGCTGTTTGTAGTCTATATGCCTTCTAATTTTTTGTCCCTGTTTTCTTATATTCTTTTATGTTTTGTTGACTGTTTTGTAATGAAATATTGAAGTTCTTATTTCATGGCCTTCTGTGTATATTCTGTAGCTGTCTTCTCTGGTTATCATGAGGTTCACATTTGACATCGCGAGGTTCTAACACTTCAGTTTGAATTTATGTCAATCTGATTTCAGTAAGATACACTCCATTCCTTTTTGTCTTCACCTTCACTGCTCTCGGTTGTTGCTGTCTCAGAATTACTTCTTTATATGTACTGTGTCCAAAAACATATAATTAAGGATTGCACTATTTCTTGAATCATGTAGAAATCAGAATCTAGTGTTACAAAGCTGACTTGTAATAGTACTAGCTTTTAGACCAATAGATACTTAAATGTTAATCTCTCACTCATGTTAGTGAACCAGATGTGGAATTGCAAGTCACAGTTACGGTAATGCTGTATAGGTCCCTGTGTACTTTCTAAAGATCATTATTTCTTTTGCCTTCAAGTTTCTGTCCAGTGTCCTTTAATTTCAACCTGCCAGACTCTCTATGGCAGTGGCTATTGGCCTTTTTTGTTTGCACTTCTGTGATGAGAAGCCATAATCTGAGCACAGCTGCTCCCCCCCCCCCCAAAAGAAGAGGGAAAGGGTGCTTTTTGCCCACTCTGGCTCCCATGAACTGTATGTGTGCCGCTCCATGAGCATGTGTGCAGCTGTCTATATGGGCAGGAGGTGGGTGGTTGCTGCTGCGTTGAACTGAAGTGGACTGAAAGAGTCTGCATTTTACCATGTCAATCTGAAAGTTGTAAGCCAGAGTCTCAAAATTGATAAATTCTGTTGCATTAGTCTTCATCTAGATTGGAGACAAACTCCTGGGGTTTCCCATTCCACCATCTTCCCAGAATCCCTCTTCTTAGATTTTAAATCTAGTGTCACCATAGAGAAATTAGCCCCTTGAGTTTGATTTACTACGAAAATGGGGATTATCTGCTACATGTACATAGAACTGCACACTTAGAGGATATTCAATGTTGGTTCAGTTCTTCAACCTGCAATTTCCTATTCTATAAAATCGGAGAAATAATTATGTTCCTTTCAAGGAGTTTGGGTATTACTTGAAGTAATAGAAGTAAATCTGCATCTCATCTCCACTGACATTAACCCCGGGTATAAATGCCTTCTTACGATGAGTCCTTTTCCTGGTCCCTCTAAACCTCATCTGAGATTATGATGACATTTCATAGGCTACTGATAAGCTCGATAAGGAGTTTTAGACATTTTCTTCTTGAACTCAAAGCTTCAAAATAATAAAACATCATAAATCTTGCTGATCCTTTGGGACAAATAGCTCATCTTAAACATAAGTGCCCAGTGAAAGTTTCATACTTAGAAATTATTGTCCCTTATAGTTTTGAGATAAACCATATAGTTAATAAGTAAAGATTTATTGAATTACTGATATGTCCGATTACTTTTGGCTACTTTAGGCTCAGTGGAATCATGGGATGCTTGATTATATACTAAAAAAGAATTAGCGGTTAAGACAATGAATTAAGCATAAAATGAGCTACTGATGAAGTGATATAAATAATATGTACAAATAGATGTAAGAGACTTTGATTGCCTTTTCACTTTTTACCTCTCTGGCTGGCATACTTTGAGCATGGGAACAGGTATTTCAAAAGGAGCTCTGGATCGGATTGTTTAGGCACAAGTACAGGAACCATTTCTCTGGATCGGATTGTTTAGGCACAAGTACAGGAACCATTTAGGTATCCTGAGCTTATTGCTCCTGCATGGTAACTAGAGAATTAGCAAGGCATCTGGGTCACCGATTTTTTTTTTTTTTGACTCAGAAGTTACTGTAGATAAGGGATTTTTTTTCCTCTTCCCTAGAATAGATCAGTAAAGAAGAGGTTTAAGTATGAGTTTATTGGGATTAATTGGTTCTTGCAGGAATGTATATTTTGTCTTAGCAACAGTGTGTTAGTTGAAACAGTTAAGACCACTGTTAGTTCTTCATTTAATCTTGTAACAGTCAGAGCACTCACCGGATGCCAGGCATGGCCACCATTTGCCCATATTTCTTGTAGCCTTTGTCGGTGGGACCAAAGGAGAAGACGTGTGGAGGAGTGTGATACCTAAACAGTTCTAAGGGGTGAGTAGTTGAGAGTCGTGAGGGGAGATGTTATAAAAAGAAGAAAGAATTCAGAAGAAATGAGGTCTGAGAGCTTGATGGGGGGCAGACTGAACCTGTTGCCTCTGTAGAGTTGTGTTTGTAGACATTTCAGGCAGCAGGGCTAAGTGGCACGTTTCTTTTCCCACACAGGCCACTTAGAGTGATGGGGTTTTAGACCTTTAATTTAGCAGCCTTTAAGGCTGTGAGCCCTTCCAATCCAGTTGTCATTAAATAAGAGTTATGCCTTACAGATTAGCGAGGTAGGGACAGGGCTACTAAGACACAAACATTGTGTCAAGTAGCATTGCTAATAGGATTCTTATGATCTACTAGGTTGCATTCTTTTTAGAGGTACTCATGAGGTGTGAGTGTTAAAGTGAGGTCCCAACCAATTTCCCTTGGAGGTCAGGCTCAGATGTGATTGTGTAATAGAGTTCATCAAAGCTTGGGTTTCTATTTTTACAGTTTGTTTGCTTTCAAAAGCTTTGTGCATTATTGCAGTACCAGTCTCTTTAGGTGTGGAAGGGAAACAGCTGGTACCATTGCAGGCCAAATTCAAGTTGCCTGACTAATGAAATGGGGTTGAATCTCCAATGTCCTTGCTTTTTGTGTAACTTGACCCTTGATTTCTCTTTGTCTTTGTATTGTCTATATACAGAATGCCTGCCCTCCTCACTTGTGTTAGGGATTTAAAAAAAAAAAACAACCAAAAAAAATCATGGCTTTTGTTGTGTACCGATCAGCAATTAATTTCTCTGATGGTGTCCTTGGAAGCAGTTAAGGTCATTGGGTAACAGAAACAATGTGCTGAGGAGTGAGTTTTACAGAGAATAGACCTAACTGCTGGAGCAAAGGGCATTTATTTATTTTTTTTAAGGGAAGCAGATTAAAAATGTGAGCTCCTTTGTATTGGTTTATTCATTTTACATGAGACTTTAGTTTCAGTTGGATTACAGATGGTTTGCACTTGTATTCAGCAGGCAACAGTTGGGAATGAGTGCCAGAGTGTATTTCTGAGTCTTGCTTAAAGATTACTGTGAAATTAAAATGAAACACTTCTAATTTTTTCACTTGGACATTTAAAAAAAATCTGAAACTTTTCATCAGGTGGATGAAAATTTGACAAGAGAATGTGTGTGATTGTGATTGATTTTTTTTTTTAAATGCATCATTGCTGTAGAAGTGCAGACTTACCTCAGAAAGCACTTCAAGAATTTCTCAAGAAGTGTGTATACATAGGATTTTTTGTCAAGGTAGAGGTAAAACGATGAATATAGGTAAACTTGAAAAATATCAGTAATCCATTTCTTGGTTTTGGTGCCATAAAAGGTGCTCCAAAAGCAGTACAGGAATGATGAACAGCACATTCTACCAAGTCCCGGGAAATCGCACCCTCACCAAGGATGAGGAAATGGATCCAGGAAAAAAAAAAAAAAAAAAAAAAAAAAAAAAAAAAAAAAAAAAAAAAAAAAAAAAAAAAAAAAGACTAAAGGGCTAAACGTGGACAAACAACAAAAAGAAAGGAGGAGGCAAAGTGACCAGGGGAGATGTGGTGTGTGTGGGGGGTATTTCCATGGGGATTAGCAGTTATACAATCATATATTGTAAAATATGCAAAAATTTAAAAAATTATTAAAAAAAAGAAATGAATTATATTTGCCAAAGAAAATGGAGAAGAATGAAACGTAATTTTCTGGTGGGGTGAAGTAGTTTCCTTAAATGTAGCAGAGGACTGTCAACATTGAATGACTCGGAAAAAATTGTCACCATGTAAAACATTGAAGGTTTAATGAACTAAGCTCCTAGAAAGGAAGGTCAGTGGCGTTGTAGTAGTCCCATTCTTTACTACTTTTATTTACCCTTTTTATTTTAAGAAAGTACTTAGTCTTCTGATAAACATCAATTAACAGATTAACATGGGAAATGAAAGTATTTACTTTACTTTGGAAGAGAGAACTTTGTAGATCCAGGGGATAGATATAAAATACTAAATTGGAAGGAATAGAACTAGGGAGGGAAATACCAGGATTGTAGTTGATAGGAAACCTGTGTTCCAGATTGTGCTTTCCCTTTGGAGAAACCATCTTGGTGTTTGTGCTCAGGTGTGGACATGCATGAGGAACAAACCCTCATCTTCAGGCTTGTAGGTATTTGAGGATATGACTGTGATCATGCATATGGATTCTGCACAAGCATGATCACAGTCACATCCTCAAATACAGGGAGTTGGTCAGACCTCCCATGAATAGTGGCAGCCCTGATTTGGAAATATTTGTAATAACGTGTGCCAGAGTAATAAACTGGACTCAGTACTGGTTAACAATGCTGTTGTCACAGCAGTGCTGTTGCAACCCAGTTCTTGGGATTAGAAGGTGTGGTCATATATTTAGATTTTTTTTTTTGGAGGGGGAGGTTGGAGTGTTCTTTCTAACTGTGGTAATTTTTATGTTGGTCGCTACACTCGCTTTTAAGTGTACAGCACAGTATTAATTGTTTCAGTGTTTTGCAGTCATCATACTATTTCCTGAACTTTGTCAATACGCCAAATAGATCCTCTGTGTGCAGTAAGCAATAGCTTCTCATTTCCCTTTTATTTCCTGTCCCTGGTTACCACTAATCCACTTTCTGTCTCTGTAAATTTGCTGTTCTAGATATTTCATATAAGTGGAATCATACACTGTTAGTGCTTTTACTTATGACTTATTTCACCTAGCATTATGTCTTCAGGGTTCATCATGTTGTCTGTGTATCAGAACTTCATTTCTTTTTATGACTGAGTAATCATTTTATATTTATACACACAAATCCCACATTTTGTTCATCTGTGGATGGACCTTTGGCTTGTTTGCAGCTTTATGTTATGAATAACTATGAGCCATCAGTTGCGCTACAGACATTTTTGAGTCTTTTTTAGTTATATTGGGTGTATACCTCGGAATAGAATTACTCATGATTATTTTATGTTTAGTTTTTTTTAAAGAACCACCAAACTATTTTCCACATTAGACTACACAAGAGTTCAGTTTCTTGACATCTTCACCATCCCACTGGTTATCATGGCTTCTTTTTCCTTCAAAAATTTTTCTTAACATACATTTTATTGTATATGAGGTGGGTTAAGTCATTTGCTTTTGGTTTGCATTTCTTTTATGGCGTAAGACATTAATCATCTTTTCATGTTTATTGACCATTTGTAGACAGATAAGTGAAGGAAGACTATTCAGTTCTTTGGGTGTTTTTAAATTGTTATTGCATGTGTATTTATGTTGTTGAGTCTCAGGAGTACTTTTATATATTCTGAATGTTATACCTATATTGGTAAGTGATTTGTAGTAATTTGTCTCATTCTGTCAATTGTCTTTTGATTTTCTTGATAATGTTCTTTGATGCAAAAGGCTTTTAAAATTTTTCTTTATTCTTGTTTGTGCTTTGGTGTTATATTTAGGAATCCATTGCCAATATTCCACTGTCGTGAAGATGTATTGCAGTGTTTTTTCTCAAAGTTTTCTCATTTTAGCTCTTTTAGTCAGTTGTTCCCACCTTGAGATAATAATTTGTATTTGTTTGCGGTAGGGTATACATCATTGAATTTTATTGCGTGGTTATTAGGCATACTGTTTATCTCTCACTTTTAAAGATATTCTGTATTGTTAAGTTTGGCAGTTATTTTCCAAGGTTTGCCTTATGTGATATCTAGTCAATATGCTGTTATTAAGTACCTGATAGTTGATGGACCTGAACTTAGAATCTTCTTAATGGTGAGTTTCAAAATACAGGGACAATAAGAGAAAAGATTGATAAACTTTGTAACATAAAAGTGAATTTTTTTCTGCATAGCAAAATATGTATAACTAAGGCATCTAACAGAATAGGAGAAAGTATTTGCAACATCTTACAGATACAGGGCTCAGATCTGTAGTATATAAAGATCTCTTAAAATTTGAGTACATTAAATTACAGTAAGCTAATAGAGAATTGATGAAAATACATAAAAGAATCTCCAAAATCATATAAAAATGTGCCTTAAACATATGAAATGATTTCTAACTCATAGCTAAAAAAAGATAAATTAAAATACTCAGATGCTATTTTTAGCTGTCAGATTAGCAGAAATTAAAGTGTAACAGTCCATCATCAGCAAGACTATGAGGAAACAGACCTATATTCCTGATAAGAAGTCACACTGGTACAGCTTTTTATGAGAATTTGGCAATAGCCAATAAATCCCTTGCATTTGCCTTTTAACTTACCAGTTTCAGTTCTAGGAATTTTCCCTTCAGGGTATCCCTTCAATAGGGCGATTCCACAATCCTAGGTAGGAGAGAGGTTGAAGAAATGGTCTAGCCATCCAGCAGAGTGCAGAGTGGCAGTGAGAAGCAAGAGGAATTTCTCTGAACTGAGGAAGTGGTCTCAAGGGAAGCTCTTGAGTGAGAAAGAGACTCTCTCTCTCTCTCTATATATATATATGTATATATCATGTTACTTGATACAAAAGGAGATAAGAGCATATGGAACATTTGCTTGTTGCCAAAAAGGGAGCATGGAGACAAATGAGATTGGCAACAGAAAGAGCATAGGGTAGAGAGGAAGAGAATGGAGACTTGGCACTTCCTTGATTTTACCTCTTAGAACAGTTTTTGACTGTAGAACTAAGTTCATGTTCCATCTCCTTGACATTGGCGAGGATGGGGGAAAGGACAGGGAAAAATACCAAATGGAATAATGCAAACAGAAACAAAAGAACTGAAGGGTAGGCATCGGAAGAGCTAATGTAAGTAACTTTGGAATGTAGCACTTTGACTATATATCTAAGGCTTTTTTGACAAAAAACTATAAACCTAAAACTAAAGACAGAAAGAAAGCACGGTGCACAGTGCTGTATTCTATTTAGTAGATTTCACAGTCAACGTTCAAAACTATTCAGTTTTAGAATATACTCTATCATGGTGATAATGAAAGTCAGGTTTTTCTCACTGTTAGAGAAAATAGAAAAGAAAAAATAAGGGAAGAAAAAGGTGTGAAAATGAACCTCCATGGAGTTAGATTGGAACTGGCAGCTTGAGTGCGCACAAGTGACATTTAATACAGAGAGAGGGGTGTGTGTGTGCACGCGCGCACGTGCTCATGGTCCTTAACTAAGTCTCCTGTGAAGGCCTTGAAGCTGTGACGCTTCTGAGTACTGTTGGTCAATAAAAAGAACTGAGGCTTTCTGGAGTGATGACTGTGATGCTAATGCTGGGGTTGGGGAAAGTCAAAGATGAGTTTATGGTGCCAGGAAATAAAGGAAATCCTCAAAATCAGTGAAGACATGTCAGAAAGACACAGGAAGCAGCTGTTCAGTCTCGTCACTGGCCAAAACTGGGCCAATTTGCCGGGCACAGTGGCTCGCGTCTGTAAGCTTCAGCCTATGAAGCGGCTGGGGCTAGGGATCGCAGTTCGAGTCCCGCCTGGGGCCCGTAGCGAGACCTAGTTCCAAAAAAATAGCTGGGCGTGGTGGCACATGCCTGTAATCCCAGTACCTGGGAAACTGAGGGATTGCGCGAGTCCATGGTACCCCGGGCAACGAGAGCCTGTGGTTCCATGAGCAAATATAGTGAGACCTAGTCTCAAAAAAAAAAAAACTGGGCCAATTTGAGCAACAAAATGAATAGTAATAGATTTTATAATCTGTAGAATAAAGTAAAATTTCATGATATAAAAAGATACACATGAAGGGAGGGAGGGAGGGAAAG
>PVHY01022387.1:0-22460 GCA_004024945.1 Uropsilus gracilis
CTGGAATAGTACTATCTCCGTTCTCTCTTCTGTTTGTCAAAAGGGTTTTGGCTATTCGGGGGTCTTTGGTTGTTCCATATGAATTTCAGTAATTTTTGTTCTATCTCTTTAAAATATGTCATTGGGATCTTTATTGGAATTGCATTGAATCTGTAGATTGCCTTTGGTAGTATGGCCATTTTGATAATGTTGATTTTTCTGATCCATTAATAAGGAATATCTTTCCATTTTTTAACATCATCTTCTATTTATTTTAAGAATGTTTTATAGTTTTCTTTGTATAGGTCTTTTACGTCTTTTGTCAAGTTTATTCCCAAGTATTTAATTTCTTTGGTGCAATGGTAAATGGGGTGTGTTTTTTTAAAATTTCTTCTTCTTCTGACTGATTCTTTGTATATATGAATGCTGTTGATTTTTGTATGTTGATTTTGTATCCAGCTGCCTTACTGAATCGGTTTAGTATTTCAATCAGCTTTTCTGTTGATTTTTCTGGGTTCTCTACATAGAGTATCACATAACTTTATTTCTTCTTTCCCTATTCAGATTCCTTTTATGTCTTTCTCTTGCCTTATTGCCCTAGCTAGGACTTCCAGAACTATGCTGAAAAGGAGTGGAGAGAGTGTGCATCCTTGCCTGGTTCCAGACCTTAATTGAAATGGTTTCAGTTTTTCCTCATTGAGGATGATATTTGCTGTGGGTCTGTCATATATAGTTTTTATTATGTTGAGGTATGTTCCTTTTATACCAATTTTTTCCAGGGTTTTCATCATGAAAGGATGCTGAAATTTATCGAATGCTTTTTCTGCATCTATTAATATGATCATATGATTTTTGTTTTTAAGAGGGAGAAAAATTCTATAAATTCTTGTCCACACTGAGTCAAGGTAACAGATTATTCCATTGAAGTGTATGTGCATATGTATATGCATAGGTGCATAGCAGGCACCAAAACTAAGAAGGAGAGGGGCTGATATTTAAATCTGGCACCCTTGGGGTTCTTCTACCTACATACAGTTGCAAGATAAACCAGGTTCTGAGAAAATAAGAAACAAGGAAACAAGGAAAGAAGCGAGAGTCACTGAGGCCATGAGTGGCCTCGTTATTGTCCAGTTTCTATGGTCCTAAACAAAGAAAACAAGAGTCCAAAGATGGTATCAGCTCATGCTCCAAACAAAGAAAGTATCTAAAATGGCGTCTCCTTGTCACTCCAACTTGAAGCATGTATTGGACACAGAGTCCAGTTTCCCAGAAAGCTGTCCTCTTGTTAGAGACACTCAAATTTCAATCTTTCCAACTTTCAAGTTTTCAGCAAACACAAATTCTAAGCTTTCCAGCTTATACAGATTCCAAGTTTTCCAAATTCCAAGTTTTTAGCATATATGAATTTCAGCTTTTCCTACTTAAGCAAATTCAAGTTGCTTCAGCATACAGATTCTAAGTTTTTCAGCCAGCTATCCTCTCTTCAGACATCCAAATTCCAGTTTCCAAACCAAAGGCCCATACTTATGTTTCTCATCACTTTTCCTTTTCTCAGGGTGGCCAAATTCCAAGGTTTCCTTTTTCCAGGGTTGCAGCCCATTCCCCAGGCAGGAGCCCCTAATGGTATCCTCCTCTTCCGCTTTTGCAGGCCTTTTTCATTTTCTCTTCGGGGCTCTGCCCACAATGCTCCTTCCTCGCTTGCCCTCAAGGCATGCCTCATCTGGACTGCTTTCATTAGTGCCCCCTTTTCATCTACCTCATCCAGCTATAAACCCTGCCTTCCCATCCTTTACAGCACTAGGGCCTTTAAAGGGTGAGTGGAGAATACAGAGGTGTCTGCATTGGTCAGGGAGAAGAGGGGAAGGAAGTTCCAAATGTGCAAGAGCAGTGGCTGTTTATACTTCTTGGTGGGTCAATGGTTACTTGGGGGATGTCGGGGCTTAGCATGTGTTCCATAGGAGATAGGGAGGAGTTGATGTCATAAGGTTACTCACAGACTCTTATTCTGGGGGATGCATGCTCACCCTAGAGCAGAACTGCTTAACTGCTTGCTGGAACCTACCTCAACAGGTTTCTTTTGGTCAGTCTTCTCTAGCCTTATAAAGTTCTGCTAGCCTATAAAGGTTCATAAGGAGCAGGACATAGAAGAGGACAACTATGAGCATATTTTGACCATTTCTTATGAAATAGGCAATTTTAGCTATAATTTTGTAGTCCAGGGCACAGAAGCTACATATATTCTTAATTCTGTGAAAATCTAGGATAATCAATACTACAATCAATGGTATATCCAATACCAAGAATTGATGCCTAGAACTCCTGGGAGTTACTGAATCTGTTAAGGGCAGCCTTAGCATTGATCAACTCATGATACATTACAAAACAAAGACAGTCCAAGGGAGATTGTATGAATACACCTTTAGCCACAGAAGATAAATGCATCACCTCCTTTACTATAAGTCATGCTCACTCAATACACAACAGGAGGTTCTCAAAAGATTTTATATAAAGGGAAGATATATTTAAGTAATCAGCATATTGACTGCTTTTTTAATACTTTAGATAGAAATGATTTGAAGGGTATGGATTCCTTGAAATACATCAAACTCTCTGGGGTTCAAAAACAGACAGTGGAAAATGATTCCTTGGAGTTCCCTGTAGGGGGAGCCCTTTAAAAAAAAAAACCTCAAGAAGTCATAAGCTGTGTTGGGAATGGATGGGCAGAAAGGCTATGAAACAGAGGGGGAAAGCAGGAAGAAGGGTCCAAGGAAGTGGGTGGATGTGTGTGAGAACAAAGCAAAGGAGGGCAGAGCAGAAGAGAAGACCCGGGAGAGGCTGAGAGAGGTGTAATAAGAGTATCTCCATAAAAAGGGGAATTTCCATGTTCCCTGCCCCCCCCTTAGAGCATACAAATTAAGGGGTCCTAGGGATCCCCTAAGTCAAAGGCTAGCAGAAGCAGTCTGGGACACAGAAGGCTCTAGCAAGCAGCACCGTTATGATCATGGCCTTTCCTGTAAGCAAGTCATTCCTTGTAGATTTTGTAGCTATTTTGAAATATGAGTAATTTTCCACAAAGAGCATCAAGAAACTCTCCTAGGCTGATTTTATGCCACCAGCCATTAATATCTTCGGAGAACATCCTACAATGGTTTTCGCCATCATCGTGGCCATTTTATCTCATAGAGAGCATTGTGTGGTTTTGATAGGGGTTTGGGAGGGGAAGGTGAGTGGACAAGATATGATGCACACACAAATTAACTCTAGTGAGTTAATTACCAGCCCAAAGACACTTCTAGAGGAGTGTAGCAGCCAGTACTATCACAGGACCAGCCTCAGCACCCTGGGAATGTGAGGCCCAGTGTCCGGGGGAGTGATAAGAAGTTCTAGGGCCTGGACATCACTGGTTGCTGACATCAAGGAAGGCCGGCCTGCTGCTGAGCTGTCTTTGTTCAACTCACCCTAAAAAGTCAGCTGGAAATGAAACATTAAGGCACTTTTTTAGAGTGTTAACCTCCTGTCTTCCAGGTTGCCAGCTATCTAATTAAAGCATAGCTTAAAGATTCAGTTTCTGTCTCTATTTTATTAGCATTTGGTGGTAACAGGTGGCCCGAACTCCAGTCTTCTGGTTACAACTTTACACAACTTTCCATGTAGGTCAGCCAAAACCCTTTACCTGAAAATCCATATACATGTGCCTCTAAAATGGTTTAAATGATATACACCAGACTATTAGTAGTGGTGTATAACAGTGGCCCTTAACTTTCTCTAAACGATTTAAAAAAAAAAAAACTGTTTATTAAGCAAAATTTCATACAACTATCCCCAGGAATTTTAAGGGAGGGGGCAGAATTCTTTTGCAGTAAAATAAAGAGAAATAGTTTTATATTTCCTTTTTACCTACATTTCCAGTCTCTATGGCAAAGGCCCTGCATGTTCATAGTCAGAGGCCTTAGTTGGCTCTGCTTTCCTCCTCCAACCCCTGCCTCCAGGTTGATAGCCAATAATGTTAAAATAAATCAGCAAGGGAGCAAGCAAATCACAGTGACTTTAGACTTTGGAGATGTTGACTGTGGACCCTGGTGGACTTGAATGGGGGCCTATCTCTGAGACTTGTCAGAGTTCCTAGATCTCTCTATGGTGTGGTGTGTCCCTCTTCTTGCCATGATCCCAGAGCACCCCTCTACTCCAGTCTTCATCATACCAGATGTCTCTGTTGCCTGACCTGTCAGCCTCCCTTGCTCCTAGTGGGGAGAGGATGGGTCTCCAATCTATCAAAGCTTTTAACAATTGGCCAGAGATGAGATGAGACCCACCAAGACCAAAGGTGCTCTAAAAGCAGTACAGGAACGATAAACAGCACGTTCTACCAAGTCCCGGGAAATCGCACCCTCACCAAGGACGAGGAAATGGATCAAGAAAAAAAAAAAAAAAGACTAAAGGACTAAACATGGACAAACAACAGAAAGAAAGGAGGCAAAGAAACCAGGGGAGATGTGGTGGTGGTGGGGGGTATTCCCATGGGGATTAGCATTTATACAATCATATATTGTAAAATATGCAAAAATAAAAATTTAAAAAACAAACAAACAAAAACAATTGGCCAGAGACCTGCCATGTAGGAAGCCTTCATAGATGTTTGATGCATGGATATGAATACCCAGGATCTTGTCCTTAGTTTGAATCTCTTACTAATAAGCTCTGGTTGTCTCAGCCATCCTTTACCTCCATGCTGTAAAATAATTTCAGTGAACCAGCTCAAATGCATCCTTTAAGGCAGTGTTTCTCAAACATTTTGTTCTTAAGACCCTTTTGCAATTCTTAAGAACTACTAAGATTGCAAAAAATTTTATTTGGGTTGTGTTTATCAAAAATTACCTGAGAGAAATTAAAAATGAGGGAAAATGTAAATATGTATGAACTTATTTATTTAAAAATTACAAATCCAAAAATGTAAACATAATGACAATTTTATGAAAAACAAATATATTTTCTAAAACAAGACAATTTAGTGAGGAAAGTGGCATTGCTTTGCATGTTTTATATCTCTTTAGTGTCCAGGCTACCTGCTTCAACATTCCATCTATTGAAGCATGTTACTTTGAGTAGAATGTAAGTAGGATACGTGACCACTTACAAATGTTTTCAGTAGGGGAGGACATGATGACCCTCCACCACCACCAAGTGGGCCTCAGGAAGCCTTGGGATCCTTGGAGCACACTTTTCAAACCATTTCCCTCAGCCTTATTTCTGTGACTATAACCTCCACCCACTCCTGAGGATGTGCTTTCACTTTAGCATTCCTGCCTCCCACCACCCAGTATCATCAAGAGATTATCATCATCATCATTATCATTATCCCTGACCTGTGTAGCACATTCAGACTATTCACAAATCTCTCCCAGGTAATGTTTCCCAACAGCCTGACACATAAGGCTTGATTATCCCCTCTAACTCATGAGCTGTTTCCCATGGACCATGGAGTTCAAAGTTTATATGATTTGCTCAGGGTCGTTCAGTTGGCAAGAGGTAGTCAGTGCTCAGATTCACACCTTATGAAAATGAACTACAAGTTCCACTTATTACCAACAGGGGACGTCCTGCCTTCCACATCCTCACCTGGACCCCAACCTGATCTTGTATTAAAACTACACTATCTAGGGGCCGGGCATGGTGGCTCGTACCTGTAAGCTTCAGCCTATGAAGTGGCTGGGGCTAGGGATCACGGTTCGAGTCCCACCTGGGGCCCGTAGTGAGACCTAGTTCCAAAAAAACAGCTGGGCGTGGTGGTGCGCACCTGTAATCCCAGCTACCTGGGAAGCTGAGGCTGGGGATTGCTTGAGTCTGTGGTACCCCAGGCAACGAGAGCCTGGGGTTCCATGAGGAAAAAATAGTGAGACCTAGTCTCAAAAAAACAAAACAAACAAACAAAAAAAACTACACTATCTAGAATTCAGTGTTGCGGCTCTTCTATCTTGTAATTGACAAAAAGCCGTTCCCTGATCCCAAGATCTGGAACTCACACAAATTCTTAGAGACCAACGACAGCCCCACACAGGAAAAAATAAAATGATAGACTGTCACTCAACTTCACACAGGCTACGTCCAGGTGTGACAGTCTTGCAACAATGATCCAGGTCCTGGGAATCCTGGAACACTAGGAAATTCTGCTACAGCAAATACAGGCCTAAGTCTGCTGGTGGGGTTCAAGTCCCATTGTTTAGGTTGAGCTGGCTCAGATGCCCACTCGCCTAACACTAGAAGGACTTTGTAGCTCTGTGTCTAGAAAGGCAGAGGTAACTGAGCAACCTAGGAAGGCCATGCAATCATTCCAAGACCATTCTTAATCCTTGGCAACCAAATGTTATCTCAGTGCTTTCAAACAGATTTCAGCTTCAGTAGGTTAAACTTTACATTTCAGTGTTTTTCTAATACATACCTTGACGTAGAATGATAACTGATATTTACTGGAAGCCTACTTAGTGCCGGGTGCTGCACTAAGATCCTTATAAGTTTTCTACCAATCTCACAAAGGCAAACATTATTCTTATTTGATATGGTCAGGTCCTAGGTCAGGACATCTCCAGATGTGCAAATGCAACATTAATCATTCCTAGTGAAAGAAACAAGGGCTGAAGGAATGATACTCAAAGCCTCCCTTACAGGAATTTTCCCCCACCCCTTTCTGTTACCCTTGGAGTCAGGAAATAAATTTCTTTGTAAGAAATTCCCTCCCTGCCCAGTGATAGACACTCTCATCATCAGAGACAGGGCTGGAAGCTGTGTAAACAAGCTCTGCCTAGCTCACTAAATTGTGTTCAAACAAAACTTTTGAAAAGTCTTTGTCCTATCTCTTCTTCATAGATGCATTGTTTCTCTGTCTAACAGCTATATCAGTTAACTGTTTTGGTTATTCACTACACTTCTTGTCTTATATAACTCTATACACATGAAATTAAACTTGTCTTTTCTCTCATTAATCTCTCGCTTGGCAACTTATTGAACAAAGCAAAAATAACCAAGGGAGGTAAGGAAAATTCCCATGGTTTTCCATACATTACAAAAACAATCAAGTCTTTCCAGCAATTTAAGTATCTTGCCAAAGGCACATGGTTAATAACTTGTTGAACCATCATTTGAACCAGGTCAATTTATTCTTGGTTCATTGTCTCTCCATTACCATTGTACCTTTACTAAATATCATGGTTCTATGTGACCATGGTTCTATCTTCTGCCATCACTACAACAACATAGAGAACAGGAATTCATCTACAGACATTTCCAGAATCTCCCCTTTCCTTGTCAATTCTAGGAATATTCAATCAAGAAAGACATCTTCTATGGTGCTTTCTCAAAAAATTTAAAAGAGAACTATCATATGATTTAGCAATACCACTTCTGGGTATTTATCAAAAAATATTGAAATCACTATTTCAAAAATATATCTACATTCCTATATTCACTGCAGCGTTGTATATAGTCAATAAATGGAAACAACCTAAGAGTCTATTGATAAATGAATGGATAAAGAAAAGGTGGCATATACACACAATGGGATATTATTCAGCCACAACAAAGGAAATACTATTTGTAATAACATGGATGGGCCTTGAAGGCATTATGATAAGTGAAATAAGTCAGAAAAAGAAACATAGAACAGATTCATAGTTGTCAGAGGCAGGGCTGAAAGGCAGTGGGAGTGGGGGAAGGTGGCCAAAAAGATACCAACTTCCATTTGTAAGATAAGTAAGTCCTAGGATCTAATGTACAATGTGGGAACTATAGCTAACAATACTAATAACTAATAATGTATATTCAAAAGTTCTTAAGAGAGTAAATCTTAAAAGTTATCATCAAAAGAAATGTAACAACATGTGCTGATAGATGTTGACTAAATTTATTGTGGTAATCATGTTATAATATATATGTATTAGATCATTAGGTTGTAATTCCTAAATACAATATTATGTCAGTTATATCTCAATTTAAAAAATAGTCATATTTTTGATCCTTCAACCTCGCTGACTAATGCAAAATCCTATCAAGCTATAGTCAGAACTTGGAAATCCACTGTAACAAGGCAGAGTAAACAGAGGGAGATTTTTCTCACAACCAGGGATAACGAGCATCTAATTGATGTTAAGATACAAGTCCCTAAGGTTGAGGGTCTCTGTCATCTTCTCTTGCTCCATGGGGACATGACCCAGCCTTGTTCTGGCTCAGAGCTGCTCTTCCCCAGGACCAGCTCCAGGTGCACCTTTGAGATAACAATACTGTCTCCTAAAACAAATAGCTATTATTTCCATACAAAGACCTTCAATGTTTCCTCTATCAACAAAAGGCTACAGCCATTCTGCCAAGAAGACAAAGTGCTGGAAGCCCTTTCACAAATATCATGATGGTCAGAGGGGTATGCTGGAGGCAGGAAGATCATTCTCCAACATTTTCTCTGCCAAAAAATAGGACGGACTCCACCCAGTGGGGACCTACTGAATTACTGATCATTCTTGGACTACTTACTCACAATGACAATAATAACTACTCCCTAATCTGTGAAACAGAAATAGTAATATCTATCCATTATAGAATTGCTGTCAGGATCAAATGAGATAATATATGTGAAAGCTCTTCATGAGATTTAAAGGATTGAACAACTGATACAATTATTATGAGAAGATTGATGGTTCACTCACATTGCCTGCATTAAAAAGATAGCTCTGTTTTAATCAGATGAGACTCCAAATAACACTGGTGTCTAAGCCAGTTCTTAGCATAAGGCATGAGAGAAGAAATGAGATCTGTATGGGGGTGGGGCATGCTACAATCCACAGCACCTGTCCCAGGCCAAATGTTGTGCCTAGTTGTTAGTTATTCTTTCCAGCACCAGGGAAACTTACCTTGGAAATGAGCCCCCTGGCGGTTGATGCCTCATTTAAGGTCTAATGCTGCAGCAGCTTCCCATCCCATCCCATCCCATCCCAACCCATCCCTTTACATCCCACCCTACCCATCCCATCCCGTCCCATCACATCCCATCCCTTAAAATATATCTTTCTTATTCAATTTACATGAAAATAAATACATATAGTAAATCAAAATATAAGAAAAACTATCAATATTCACAATTGATCAAAGAAAAATAAAGACAAGTCATAATGTTTTATGACAATTTAATAATAAAAACTATAAATGAGATGTGGACAGAATTGGTATGATCTTACAGTACTAGCAATGTCTTAAATTTTTATGGTCCTTTGCAGAGGCAAAATGACAACACAGCAAATTCTAACAAGCTATTACTAGTTTTTGGCCTTTCTATTTTGGTGATCTCTCTTCTAGGAAATTCCCTGGGGAAATTATTCAGGAATAGTGAAAAAAAGGAAGCAAACTTAGCTATATTTACTTATAGTGGGCAAATATTGAAATAGCAAAAGAAATATTTTGCAGTTGTAAGTGTAATCACAATGTAAAAACAATGATGCTGTAAAACAGATTTATGATACTATAAACGAAAGTGTACAATATGATACAACTAAATAAACTATGTAATTATACAGACAAGAATTGGTTGTATGAAAAAGTGAAAATATCTTTAGTGTTGTGATGGCCAATTTTATTTCAAAATGTTCTTTAATATTTTAATATCATCTTCTAGATAAATTGAGAGAAAAGTAATTGTTTGATAGACTTCTCTCACAATCCCTCTTTTATTAGGAATGGGCAGGAGTCATCCTTGCTAAGATGCTGATGGGTGTTAACAAATTATGTGTAACACATTAGCACGTAGAGGCTAGGGAAGATGCTAGCTGTTAAAAGTCTTAGAATTTGAGTCACACCAGCAGTCACTAAACTAGAGCTCTGTGTGGTCTTGAGCATGCCATTTGACACATCTAAACCTTTCCTGATTTGTAAAATGAGGGTAATAACAGAACCCATTTCATAGAATCATTGGGCGTAGTCAATGAGATAATGTACAAAGCATAGAGTTAAGCACAGTAATAAACTACTCAGTAAAAGTTTGTTTGTGCTGTTAATGATGGTGGTGCTGGTGACAAGCCTTTTCTGCAAAAAGGTATAACATCAAACATCAGAAGCGGATGCTACTTAAATGATGCTATCCCTATGTGTGGAACCAACCACAAACCTTTACATGTATTTTTAATAGACTTTGTTTAGCGCACTTTTAGATTAAAAAAAAAAAAAAGATGAGTAGAAGGTCAAGAGATTTCTCGTATATTTCCTGGCCCTACACATGCACAGTTTCCCCCTGAATAAAATCCTCTTCCAAAGTGATATTTGTTAGAATCAGTGAAGCTATATTAACACATCATTATTACCTGAAATCCATAGTTTACATTAAGGTGCAATTCTGGTAGTGTACATTCCATAGATATAAACAGATGTAGAACATGTATCTATTGCTACCGCTGATGTAAGGCAGTATCCACCTATTCATCTCACCCCTCCTCCTAGAAGCCCTGACAACTACTGGCCTTCTTATCTCCATTGTTCTGCTTTTTTCCAGAATGTCACATAGATAGAATCACACAAATATGTAATATTTTCAGATTGACATACTTCTTTTTCTTTCTTTCTTTCTTTCTTTTTTTTTTTTTGAGACCAGGTCCCACTATGTTTCTGGTGGTAGTCCTGAACCCATGGACTCTGGACTCAAGTGATCCCTAACCTCAACCTCCCAGTGCTGGGATTACAGGTGCATGCCCCTGTGCCTGCCTTGACATTTATTTTATAGCACAGTCTAGAGGAAGACCAAGTGAATATTTTAATATTCCACTGGATAATACAACAATAACTACCACCAGTGATTGTGGTAGATTTTGTATACTTATTATTTTCATAACATAAGTATTATTGTTCTTGTTTATACCAAGAAAGGGCCCAAATTCACAATACTGGCAAGTGGCAGAACTGTGATTAGAATCCAATTTGTCTGACTCCAGTGTTCATATCTTATCTTTATGACAACAGTGTTTACCTTAATATCAAACATAGGCCCAAGGGTATCAGAACCCAGTCACAAGAACCAATAAGGTAAATCATACTGATAAAGATGTATATCCAACTACATGTAGCTGCAGCTCTTTGAAGACATCAGTCTGGTAGAACCACAGAGCATCCACCCTGCTATGGCTGGGACTAGCATTCCATTCCCAGACAGGAGTATTAATTGGTACATCCTTAGCAAAATTATGTGACTCTAGTTCAGTGTCTCTTATTATTTTTGTATTACCCACTTAAGCAGGAGTTATTTAGACATTTTCTTCCTAATCACCCTTCACAACAAGTAAAATTTTAATATCACATTTATACTCAATATTTTCTTATATACTGTGGTCCATTAGAAAACAAAAAAAATATTGTAATATCTAAGGTTTTCTTTCTGTCAGGAATCAACCACCACCCCTTTAGGGGCTATATCATCCCCCACTAGCACAAGCAATCTAGTTACAGATGGTAATTTCCAGGAGACTGACAGGGAGCTAAGTTACTGGAAAGATGAGGTCAGAACCTTGGAGAGCACCAAAGCAGTCCCTCTTCAATGATGTCCAAGGTTCAATGTTGCCTGACAATTTATCTGAAAGAAGAAAGAGGCCAGGAGAGGATGTGGGCTAGGAAACTAGCATTAGTACTATTTTACTAAGTGTTGGAGGAATCATTAGAGTGCGAACATTTCAAATTCTGTTTCATAAAAAGGTTCTTGAGGTTCTGACACTTTGTGGACAGGGACTTCAATTTGCAAGGCCAAATTCAGTTAATGACACATCTTCAGGTAGTTTAACAATTTATTAAGAGACAACTTTATAGGAGTTGGAGGTTTTCAGAGGTGTAATGATAACTGGTGAATTTTTCCTTGTTCTCCACTACTGGGTGGGTTCATGATACAGCAGAATAGTTGTATAGTCTGTTGTGAGTAGATAGTAATAGTATTAGACAATATTTATCATATGTTGGACCTCACGTTAAGCATATCAGTGAGTCATTTATTTAACTTTATAACAATTTTAGCAGGTGGATATACTCATCATGCAAGAGTAAGAGAATTTAGCAAACTTGCTCCAGATCACATAGTTGATATCAAGACATGCCCTAATACTTAACCAGCAGCTATACTGCCACTAAATGTCTTCAGCAACCCCAACCCAGTTGTTATGAGGGTAAATAAAAAGCTCCATTAATGGGCTTAGCACAGGCTATTATCCTTCCAAGAGGCATTCTCTGATCCAAGATGTAGGCTTTTATCCTCTTCCCAGAATTAGAACTCAGAATTTGTCACTTCACTCCTATGATTATAACCCTTCCAATAGTTCCTCCTTAGCTCTCAGGATAAGATCCAAATTCCTTATCATACCTTATAAACTCTTTTATTATCAAAAACTTGTATGTGGCCAGTCATCATTTTTTTATAAACCACTTTGTTCCTCAACAACTCTGCTCTAGTCACACTGCTGCACTCTCACTAAACTACACTCTCTGTCACCTCTGGGGCTCGGTACACACTCTTTCCTCTTCCTGGGAAAGTCCCTTTGTCTCCCTGCCCTTTCAGAGGTTGACTCCTCCACATTTTTGAGATTGAAGCTCAGATATCACTTCTTTTAATGTTCTCAGAAATTCCCCAAGCTTGAATAAAATTACAGCAATAGCATTGTGGTTCTCAGTATTAGTCAGGATTACTGTGTCTTGTGCTAGGCACCCCATAGATCAGTTCTGGAGATAGGCAATCAGGAGAGTGAGTGCTGTGAAGTAATTTTTACTTTTAGCCAGGCACTGAGGTGATGACTTCATGGGTACTATCTTATATAAACCTCACATGATCCTGTGGGGGTGTGTATGTAGAGATGAGGAAACTGAAACTCAGAGAAGGTAAGTAATTGAGTCTGGTTGTTGAACCTGAGTCTGTGTACATTCAGGATCATACCTTCAATCTCTGCATAGTGCCACCTGCAGAAAGCATATTATAGTGACTGACTTAGTAAGAAATTAAGCTTTTTTAGATAATTTTTATTTTTATTCTTTAAATTTCTCACAACATCAGTCATCTTTGTAAGGTTGTTGGTATCCCTGGGAAAGCCCCTCCTCCCCCTGTCACCCCCTCTGTTCACTCAGATTCCTCGGTCCTTACTGTTTGTTGACCTATGTTTAGTCCGTTGGCCCCTTCCTTGAGAAATTAAGTTTTTTTATCTAGAGAACATATGACTAAATGGCCAAGAAGGAACATGATCACAACAGTCACTCAGTTACTTGAAGCGTTGTCACTGATGGTTCAACAGAGGAAGAAAAGTGATGTCACTGATGGTTCAACAGAGGAAGAAAAGGAGAAGTTGAGATTCTGAATAGCTTAAGACTTAGTCATCTTTGTATCCTTCAGTCCAAGATCTGGTACAGCGGAAGGGGCTCCATAATGGAAGGAAATGTAGTTTCCCAAGAGAATGAGTTACCCCATATAACATGAATTTCCCACAGAATTTCACTGGGATGGGACTGGTTGCCCATATGACAGTGCACCACTGACAGGGGCCCAGAGAAGGACTTGCTGCCTTCTTGACTTTTGACACTCCTGGCCACTCAAGGATTCTGTAAGTATGGGATTGAGTTTATAAGTCACACTCTGGCACGTCACAGACCCCCTCACATTTATTAGTATATGGAAAGCTCAGAAAGTGGAGACAAGTAGATGGACTCCCAGGTCCCAATTTTCTACCCATCCAACCCACACAGAGGGGACAGAAATGGTTTGCTGTAACTCTGGGGAACTAGAAATCTCCCAATTTTGCTCCAGAAGTGAATCTGAAAATAGAGACATTTGAATCATTGACAGAAAAGCTCTGCCTGTGGGTTTCAGCTGCTGTCATGGGATCTGCAAAAGGAGAGGGCACATGCCTTCCTAGCAGATGGTGAAGACAAAAAGTCAGTATGTCAACAGATGAATTTCTGACAGTCATCTGCTGAAAGGAATCAAATAGGCCTCATAAAATATACATTGGACCAGGCATTGTTTCCCAGACATGGTCTCTCCTTTTGCTCCATGCTGATAGCCCATGACAAGCACGCAGAATCGCCTCCCCCTTCCCCCAGACTGAGTCACAATGGCCAGAAGCAGATGCTTTCTCTTCACCTTTCCTCTCACAGGTAGGTGAGCTCATAGAGGTAGCTATAAATATGGGTGACTCATAAAGATAACATTTCATCAACGCTGATGTTATCAAACATTTCAATGCCACTTTCAAAAGAATCATGCGTCTTTTTTTTTTTTTTCTAGAGACTAGCTCTTGCTATGTTGCCCAGGGTAATCTTGAACCCACGGACTCAAGTGATTCCTAGACCCAGCCTCCCAAGTAATTGGAATTATAGGTGCGTGTCACCACGCCCGGCTAGAATCATGCATCCTTAAAAGAATAGTGCCTTCTGTGGGGTAAATGTTCCCTAGTAATGGAGACTCCTTAGTTGTATGTTCCAAACTATGGTTTCAGTGAACAAACACATACACACAACTCCGTGAAATTAGTCAAACTCTACTTGAGCAAGTTCTAAAAGAAGTAATTAACAAAGTACCCTACTCTTTAGTTTTTATAACAATGTTTGGTCTAACTTTATTATTGCCCATAGCTCATTAACTCAGTCCTTCTGTGACTCACCATTCTGTTTTTTCACTTGTGTCTTTCAATTGGAATCCAAAGTTTCCCAGGAGGTGTCCATAGACAGAGTTTAAGATGAGCATCCCTCAAGCCGGTGGAGTGGTGGTCACTCACTTGGGACACCCTGGTTGCACTGACCACCTTACCCTCTCCATTTCTTATTATTTTAACAGAAATCTTAGTTCTAAAGCTTGTTGGATGTTTTCTTCCTGTCTCTAACAAGACCTAGATCAGACACAGTATAATAACTATGTGAAACCCACGAAACTGGTTTTTTTTTTCTCCCCTAAACAGAAGGAAGGATCCTCCATCCTTTCAGAAAGATAAAAACATTCCGTCTGCCAATAGAAAATAATAATTGCTAAATAGGTGTTGGGAACTTGCACTTTCTATAACCCAGAGGTGAAACCTCTGAGTTTATATAAAGTGTTGTAAATCAATGTTAACTCAGTTTGAAAAGCGAGGTTCCCCTTGTAATTCTCAACAAAGCAACTTTTTATTAAAAGTCTTCTAACAATCTCCCTTCTACTGAACTCAGACACAAGTTCTTTTTAAGCAGAATATTTTAGGCTGAAAAAGCAATAAACAGAACTGTATTACTGATACAATGATCCCAGGACACAGCAGCTCATGTCCAGCTCGATGGAGGTTGTCCCCATAGCTGTGGCCCACAGAAGTGTGTATACAAACATTGTGTGCACAGGCGTTTCTCAGAGAGATGTACAAAGACAGACACTACTCACAGAGACAGATATCCACCAGGAACACAACATACACCAAAAGTTCCCGCAGGGTGGTCTTGACATAGAGTTTCCGGTTCTCAGCTGTGTTTTCAGTCAGGGTTGTTCCCCATAGTCCTAAGGGGCATTGGAGAGATGCCAAGACCCCCATCATTAGTTCCTCTCAGTCCTCCCCCATTCCCTCACTTCAGTCTCTGGACTTTGCCCCATTTCCACTGCAGCCCCTATCCTTGTCCATCACCTTACCCATTGGCTGAATCTAGCCGCTCTCACCCTGCCCTTGCCTGCCTCCTTCATCAAGCTCCCCGATGCAGCAGGGGTGAATACACTGACTTGTAGAGAATGAAGGCATGGAGAGAAGGTCCCTGCTCCAGGTGAGGCTGCCCAAGATAGCAATCCGTGCCTCCCTCAAACTAGTGCCCACTTAACTGTCTGGGCTCTCAAGGACGAGTCATGCCAGATTCTCCCTCTGGGAGAGCTAGTCTGACCTCTGTGTTCTGGGGCACACAGCTCTACCACAGGCAGTTTGCAAACTCAAAGTGACACTGAGATTTTACCTCTTCTTTAGATCACATTCTATATCAGAGAGAGAGAGAGATGGAGAGAGAAAGGGAGAGAGAGGGAGAGGAAACACTAAACTTTTAGTGAGCCCTTCCTGACTCCAACACCCAGGAGAACCTTCCCCCAGGTACCTCTGATGCCACGACAGAACCGGAGGCAGCAGCTGGACATGAGGGTCTGAGATGTCTTCTTCTGGGGTTCATCTTCAGGCTTTCTGGGTTGTGGATGGAGGGGGATCACGCTGGAGATGGTACAGATCTTTGGGGCCCCATGTGGGGAGTGAGGGCCACTGTAGGCAGGATTATCCCAAGCTCCACTCCCCAACTTTTGCAAGGTCTGCCCCTCAGAGCTCTCTACAACATTCATTGGGAATGAGCTGGGGGCCTGCTCACTCTCACCTGGAGAGAGAGGGAGTGAAGGCACAAGCCAGTCCAGCCAGCAAGGATAAAGAAAGGGAGTCTGAGAGCAGCTGCACTCACAGCCTTCTGCCTTTTATAGGGGAAATCTGTGCCCAATTGGGGAGGGGGAGAAGGGAGGGATGATTTTCAGTCCTATCAGGGGTTCTCTAACTCTCTCCCTCCTACAGCAAGTCCTAGGGGACAAGAAGCTAAGAGGTTGGAAGGAACTGAGAGGCTGGGTTTGATGACGGGAAATACAGGAAGATGAGGAGACTAGGGGCAGGGCTGGGCAATGGAGGGGAGAGGGCTGAAGGAGGCAAATGCTGAGGGGAAAGGTGGGCTGCTTGCAGATGGTTCTGGTGGAGGAAAGTCCAGAGCCAGAAAGAAAAGGTGATGAAAGCAATGGGTGGAGCTGGGAGAAGGAGGCAACTCCACTGTAGGACTGGGCTAATTTCCACTAAAAACTCCTGAAAGGGCCACCATAGATCCAGGCGGAAGCCAGGGCCAGGGAGGAGAGACTGAAATTGCTGTCACCCTCCCACCTCAGCCCATGGCATCAGAATCTCCTTTAATGTGCCACCTATAGTTGTCCCCTAATGGAGAGGCAAAGGGGGTGCTCCCTACTCTCCCCCCACAGCTGGAGGATTCTTAACAGTCTCTGGCTGCTAATAAAAGAGGTCTGCAGAGTTCCAGGCTGCACCCCATGTTCTGAGATCTGCCTTCTTGTGGTTGCAGATGAGCTGGACCACTAGAGAGAAGTGGGAAGCTCTGGTGGGAAGAATGGATCAGAGCACAAAGGGTGAGGTGCTGGGACTCTTGAAGGGGCTGGAGGTCTGGCCCAGCTCGGCTGACCGCCTCCCCTTGCGGCTCTGCTTAGGGTTAGACCTAGAAATGCCTCACAAGTGCAGGATGGATCTCCTTCCTCTGTCAGGTCTCTGAATTCAAGTTCAGTCTGGTTCCTTGAGCACTTCTCTGCCTGTACCCACCTCTGGCCTCTGCCTACCACCTATCCTGGCTGCCTATGGGTTTCTGCTCTGGCCTGGAGTAGAGCTGGCCTACCACTGTGAAGGGTGGCATCTTCCCTGACTAACTCCTGGCATAACTTCTTAAGGCTACTGCATTGCTGCTTGAACCTGAAAGCTACCATCATGTTTGGGAAAGCATCAGCCTGGTGGAAGTTCCTGTGTTCCTAGAAAGAGATCCTCATCCTAGATAAGCCAGAGCAGGGCTCAGCTCCATGGTGAATACATTCACCCAGCAGGTCAGGAGGGGTGACTAAGTGGTGGCTGTCTACCCTGGGTCTGCTATATGAACCACCTGCCCCAGGTCCAGACATGGTTAGGAACAACAGCTCCCTGCTTGGGCTAAAGCTAAGGACTCCTGTGAGCCCCTAGATGGAGGCATTCTCCATCTTCCCATCTTACTGGCCAGTGAGACACATTCCAAATGCTTGCCTTCTTTGGGAAGAAAAAAATATCAAATCTTTTGTGTGAAATGGCCAATATGAAGGAACCAAAGCCGCCACCTCTCATTCCCAAGCTTTTCAAACAATTGCAGAAAGACCCCTGGCTTGCAGAGTTGGAAGTGGGATTAGGAACGGTGAACAAGACACCAGAGAAACATGAAGGAAGTTGGGGGATGACTTCTGACTCATCTGGGGTATTTAGTATTCCAAGGGAAGCCTGCCCTCTGCCTTGGACCACCAGCCCTGGTTCCAGGAGATTCCAAGTTGGTTCAACTCCCTGTGTGATTCCGCACATGCCTGAGAGCTCAAGGCTGGTGCTGGACTGCTTCGTTCAAGGTCACGTACCTGGACAGCATGCTTTTCTTGAGCACTCACCACGTGTGTGATTCAACCCAGAGGTTATTGTGCAATGCAGCTTGAGAAACTTTCTCAGAAGTGCTCAACATTCCTGGAATGTTTACTTCTGCTTAAAAAGTTGCAAATGTGGTGGTCAAGTGGGATCGCCTGATGATTTTGTGTCCAGCGGCTTTCTGCGTCCACAATCTCCTATAGGTCCTCCACTCTTCCTGGTGACTGTTCCTGTTTGGAAAGAAAATCAATTTGGGGGAGGTCCTGTGATTCAGGATTGCCTCTTCATAATTCAGTAAAACCCAAACTTGACACTTCAACTCCAGCGTTTAATTCTGAACTCAGAACTGTATGGTGCTAGAAAAGTTTACTTTGAGGCTGGGCACCGTGGTGCATGCCTTTAATCGCAGCCTAAGAAGCGCAAGGCTGAGGCTAGGAATAGCTTGAGTCCGCCGGTTCAAGACCCCCCCCCAGGGATTCGAGTCCTGCATGGGGCAACATAGTGAGACCTAGTCTCAAAAAATAGCTGGGCATGGTGGTGCATGCCTGTAATCCTAGCTACCTGGGAGGCTGAGGCTGAGGATCACCTGAGTCTGTGGTACCCTGGGCACGTGAGCCTGCAGTTTTCTGGGAAACAAAGCAAGATCTAGTGAAGGAAGGAAGGAAGGAAGGAAGGAAGGAAGGAAGGAAGGAAGGAAGGAAGGAAGGAAGGAAGGAAGGAAGGTTTGCTTTGAGAACTAGTTTGCCTCTCTGCAAAATGTTGATATTAAGACCTGTCTTGTTGACCTTAAGGATTGTGTTAGCATTAAAAAGGTAGAGTATAGAAGACTTCCTAGAATGTAGACATCTTTATAAGCTGTGACTACAAAGAAAGCACAAAACAAATTTAATTTTCTTATAGAACCTGAACCAATGTGCTTGTCACTCACACACAGCAATTCATGGTTCAAAGAGATAGGTCCTTGAGCAGGACCCTGTTCTCATTATCTCTGAGGTACAGGGGTCCTAGAACTCTGTCCTATTCCATTTCAGCTGACACTAACAGAATGGAGTGGTGGCATTTCAGCTGCAGAATATTACAAAAGTAATCTTTGGATAAAAGCACCTCTTAGAAATATTATGGACACATACAAGCCTTCTAACTCATAAAACCCCAAAGCACAGCTTCATCATGCTGCTTCTTAGCCTACTTGGTGAATTGGTTTCCCTGGAATAGAGTTTTGGGTCATGTACTAACCTACTGCTGATTCCAGGAAGAAGGTTACTTCATTCTTGCCACCAAGGCACTCCCTTTTCATACCATACATACCCCTATAAGCTTCTGCAATCCTACCTAGATCTGCCAGGTTCTCACGAAGAGTCCAAAGCGTCAAAGTCTACAGGCTAAAAACTGGAGCACCATCTCCTTATACATTCTGAATAAAGACTTTAGTCTTTCTGAAGTTTTGGTTCCTTCATATTGGCCATTTCACACAAATATAAGGAGCCTCATCTGTTTCTAAGTTCTGCATAAAGACACCAAGGCAAAGGCCCTGCTGTTCCTTCTTCCAGCATCATTTCAGAGTCTCAGGTCAACCACTTGTCCCAGACTCTGAGATTCCCGTTACAGGAGGCCCACATCTTTTAATTCTGAGTCTCCATTCCAGTCATTCATTCATTCTGTTGGTACCAACAGTCTGGAAGGGCTTGTGCATAGCTCTGGGAATGAAGCAGCAAACCAGACCATGTACAGTCCCTACTACACAAAACGTACAATCTGGTGAAGAAAGTAGGTGTTAAACAAATGCACAAAGAATTTATGATTTATAGCCTTTAAAGGGGCCATACAAGAGATGTGCAGGAGATTTAGATATATAACTAGTCCACAGGAGTCCCAGCATTATGAGGCTAGAGGGAAATTGAATGGTCATTTCTCCTCTTTCTTGTTTCTGAAGCGAAGGTTTTCCAAGATGCAAAAATGTTTAACTTCTAGTGTGCACAGGGAAATATCCAGTGACTCCACACCGGAACAAGGAGAAAGCTACAACACTGCAAGAAATGATAAGATTTATAGTTACCTTTATCCCACATAGCCAAAGAAATGTGAGTTGAACTAAGTTTGAACTCTAGCACTAGACTCTCTCTACTTTTTTACTCCTGTAACTGGTTACTCCTCAAAATGCTGAAAAATAAATGAAAATTAACAAAAGAACTAGGTGAAACTGCAAACTGATATTCAAATTTCCTGAAGTAATGGTTTTTTTTGGGTGCAAGCGCTTCCTGTTGCCTACATGCAATAGCTACATGACGGGTTAGTCATATTTCTATTCATTTTAACTCCCTGAAGAAGAATTCAGAACCAAGAACTTTATTTTCTTCTATTCCCTTGGCTCTATAATCCAAAATCTAGAAGTCTAGCATGATATTTTTATCAGCATAATTGCTAAGCTTTTAGAAGAAGAGAAAGTCCAAGGCCAGGCTGTAGGTGGCAGCCTAGGGAGCCACAGCTGGGGTCAGGGATCATGGTTTGAGTTCCGCCGGGGGGAACAGAGCAAGACTTAGTCCCCAAAAATAGCTGGGCATGGTGGTGCATGCCTATAATCCCAACTACCTGGGAAGCTGAGGCTGGGGATTGCTTGAGTCTGTGGTAACCTGAGCAACGTGAGCCTGAGGTTCCATAGGCAAAAACTGCGAGACCTCGTCTCAAAAAAAAAAAAAAAAAGAAGAAAGAAGAGAAAATCCAAATATCCAAAAGTAGGCGGGGGGAGGACAAATTAAATTAGGATGGATTTTTCCTAGTTGGATGGGAGACTACAAAAATTAACATCTTAAAATAATATTTAATATAATAAACCCCTTTTAGAAAAAAATATTTAATGTCATGAGAAAATGTTCACCACATAGCATATGAAAAATTCTGGCATTTATATCTCCAGAGTCTGTATTTTATTCTGTGTATATTTTATTTAGATGCATAGAAATAAAAGAATTAATATCAAAAGATAAAACTGAATAGTGGTATTTCTGAATGGTGTGATTACAGATGATTTTTATTTTGTTAATTTTTTTTCTATAGCACTTTTCAGTACTTTCATTTTCAGAAAAAATAATTTAAAAAACAACAGTTAGTAATTATGTTAATAAAGACGAGATTTATTTCCATCTCGGACTTAGAGAACCCTTGACTGGTCCTCACCACCATTCATCACTCATTTCTTGACATGGAGTCATCCAAGAAATTAGCTTATCTTCTGATTCCTCCAAAGCTTTGCATTAACTGCTGCCTTGCTTGAGATGATGGCTGGGGAAGGATATGGATACAACGTGTGACAGGTTGAAGCAGGAGAAGCAGCTACCCAGTGCAGAGGAAGGAAAGGTCTGGGTTTGCAAGCCCCAAGGTCTAGAAACGAATTTTGAAGAACAGTGTGGAGATGGACTTTGAAGAATAGATTGTATTTTAAAAGTCAAAAATATAGGTACTAACTACTGTTTATTAGCCACCCACACACCAGACATTTAACCATTATCTCAGTTAAGTCTCACACAACCTTTTGGGGCAGGTGTCTGCTCCTTGATTTCTGACTTGTAAAGTAGTGGTAATAGAGAGGTGACTTGTGGTTGAATCAGGCTTCTGTTCAGGTCTATCTTGAAGTCAACCACAACTTTCTGTGTGTCACATATCTGGGGACACATGTCTCCAGCAAAGGCAGGCAGGTGGAAATGCTGGGGGCTCTTTCAGTGACGCTGAAAGAGTAGTTTCACTTTGACCAGAAATTTTGAATAGGAAATTTTGTAAAGAGGGGTGGGAACAACACAGAAGGCCTCAAACACCAACATTTAACTCATCAGGCCACAGAAGGACAAAAAAGTCTCTGGACAGAGGAATGCAATCAAAGTTCTATTTATGGAAACTGTTGGCAATAAGATGGGCTGGCTGGTGAGGAGTGGCTGGGAGAAGGGAGAATTGGAAGCAAGGAAATTGGTTGAAAGGTTGCTGTGCTAGGAGCAGATAACATAATGAAGCCTGAATGTGACTGTGCAATGAGATTAGAAAGGACCCAAAACTGATGAGTGGTTAAGAAAGATGTGCTATGTTTACACAATGGAATATTATTCTGCAATCAAAACTAACAAATATGAAGCATTTGTGATAACATGGATGGACCTAGAGGAAATCATATTAGCAGAAATAAGTCACAAAGAAAAGAGAGAAACCATATGATCTCACCTATAGATGGGATGAAGTAGTGACAGGCAAAAGGCCAGGAAAAACCCAGTATAAGATGACAGCAGAGAGGGGGCAAGCTGTTGGGGATGGGGTGAGGGGAGGGAGAGATTT
>PVHY01022388.1:0-22531 GCA_004024945.1 Uropsilus gracilis
AAGCATAATTTGAAATCCTGGATTATAATACTTCCATCTCTCTTCTGTTTGTCAAGAGGGTTTTGGCTATTCAGGTCTTTTGTTCATGGTCCTGACACAAAAAGAGACAAACAGACCAGTGAATCAGAATCATGTACCCAGAAATAAAACCACACCTATATGGTCAAATGATTATCAACAAAGGGGCAAAAAACATACACTGGAGCAAGGACAGCCTCTTCAGTAAATGGTGCTGGGAAAACGGGACCATGGTTTGCCAAAAAAATAAACCAAGAAAACACCCTCATACCCTGTACAAAGTTAACTCAAAAAGGATGAAAGACTTGGAAGTAAGATCTGAAACCATAAAATACATAGGGGAAACCTAGACATAACCCTACAAGAATTTCACTTCAGAAATCCATTTCTGGAAACAACTACAGCTGACAAAAAAATAAAGGAAAGCATAAAAGCTGAGACTACATTAAACTAAAAATTTCTGTCCAGCAAAAGAGAAAATAAAACAAAAAGGAACCCATTAGACTGAGAGAAAATTTTTGCCCTACAGATGAATGATAAGAAGGGGGGGAGTCAAAGGTCACAAAAGAGCAGGACAATTAATTAACAGGTGTTAGGGAAATGGGAAAACCCTGGGGTATTCAATGTTGTAATATATATATATATATAATTTAAAAATACAAAATTTAAAAAATAAATTAATTTTAAAAAAAAATCAGCCATTACAGAGATAGTTGAAATTCTCTGTAGCCATCTATTCTATCTTATTTCCCATTATACATTCCCAGAAACAATAATCAGTACACTGAATTTGATATTTATCATTCCTGTGGTATTTTAAACTTTTAAATTACACATATGAGCAAATAAAATATTATTCTGCATGACTTATAATTTTGTAATAACGGTATTGTAATATGTAGACCTATATGTAACTTGTTTTCTTCCCACATAAGAATTTAAAAAAAAAAAAATAAGCAAGTAAAACTGAAATCACATTTGAAAACTTTTCCCTGACAAACTTGGTTTAATATATCATTAAATCTCTCTCTCTCTCTCTCTCTCTCTCTCTCTCTCTCTCTCTCTATCTATCTCTCTATCTATCTATCTATCTATCTATCTGGAATATACACATGTATATCTGTGCTTGTGTGTTTGTATCTTTACCATCATTTATTATGTCCATTAATATCAGGATGTAAAAGCTTGATCTTTTTTAAACACTTAAAATTTTAAATGTGTGTAATTATGTTTCCTTTAAAAATGTAATTTCATTTTGCTATATTTATTTTAGAAGCTCTGTGTCCCATGGGTGTCTACAGCAATGGTCTATGGTCTTGAGTCACCTGGTGTCAGTCCCTGTGTTTCCTATGAAGGAGGAAGACCAAGAGGCTTCTTTCTGTACTGGCTTGGTTTGAAGACTTCATGTTCAAGAGTAACCTCAAGATATCAAAGCCTCAGTCTTCAAGCTCTGGGTTTCCTTTCTGTCCTTCACCCTATTACATTACATCATTTACACCTTCTAACTCTGGTGTTCAATCCCCTGATCTTCACTCCAACACAAGGCCTTTCCACTTGCCACTTGTTTTTCAATGAGAAATACTTGTACTTCTGGAAATCTCCCCTTCTTGTTAACAAATTTATTAATTTCTCAGATATTATCCATAAATATTTAAAAAATGCACCAAATTTTCTATCTTGTTATAATCTGATAACACTTTGTTTGTAACAAATTGTCCTATTTGCATGTGTTATTAATGGATTTACCAATGTCAATCATTCCTCTAGTTTATAAGCCCTGTGAAAGCAGACACTGTTCTTGGACTGTACACATGTGCGTATCAGGACTTAAAACTCAGTGAGTGACCAATGACACATCTGTTAATGAATGAAATAAATTCTTATTATTTTTCCCACTTCAGTGGAGACTATTCATTTTTAAACTCTTTGTCCTTGTAAGCATAATAAATATTAAATATCTCCTGTTTCTATATAATCGTATTTCACCATTATTTTTCTCTGAAAATTATAATTTTCCTGACTCCATTTTATTACAATTTACTTTTTTACCATGATCATTCATTCCTCCTTAGATGACCATTTTGAGATATGAGAAGGTTAAAAGTAAATATAACCATCATGAGCCTGCAACTACTGTGACAAAATTTCTTTTGAAAATATTGCAAGATTTAACATTAAAATAGTATAGGTGCCAGAATATAAAGAGCTGCCGCAGGGTGCGAGAAAATACAAACGAGAGAGATTGACACTACCGAAGGATGTGGACTGGTTGGAGCATGAACAGACAACAGCAAAGTAATGTATCCCCATCAGTTCTTATAAAGATGCAGACAAGGGGAAAAAGTGGCCAAGAAAATGTTTTAGGACCAATTAACCAAGGAAGAGTAATGACTAGGGTACAATAAAATTGGGTAAAATATTAGTTCCCATGAGATAATTGCAGGCAGGGGATTCACCCATAATTTGTTAGTACAGCCCAAGGAATGTTTCTTAAGGTAAACATTGGCAGAATAGAGACAATGCTGCCTACCAGAGGTCGATCATGCCATCTTCAGCTTTCTGAAGACAGATAAGATAGGAATGAAGTGATACCCCATTCCCTGAATAAGACCTGCTCAGTCTCATCTCACAGTCTCTGACATTTGTATTATTTCCTATGTTGATGATATGGTATCATTGTATTTACTGTTATATATTATGAATTTAAATTAAAGGAAAATGCATGAGCTGCAATGTACAATGGTCTTGATTTTGCCTAAGAAAAAAAAAATACATAGTTTGAAGTCATCATCAGGGGAATTCACATCTGTTCAGTTTCTTTTTACTCGTGTAAGTATCAAATCTAATTAGCTTGTCTTCTTACAGATACAAAAACCACCTTTTTTGCAATCTTCACTATTTATCCGACTATTCTTTATATGTGTGCACTTATTAATAGCAAAATCAAGTCCAGAAAGGTAAGACCTACAAGAAAAAACAATTTCCATTAAAAGTTGAAAATGCATTATATAACATTCATATTGTTAGGATCTATATTATTTCAATAAAATTGTCAAATGCATACATACAACTTTTCTAGTTGTTCAACAATGCAGATAATAAATATTTTGTGTTATCCAAAATGCAGTATTATCACTGGAACTTAAATGTTACCAATGCCTTTAAATTTGACTATAATCTCCATGACCTCAGGCAATTTTAGATAGTCCCCATCATTACTGAGGTTAACAGATTACCTTTATACATAAATAGTTTGATAAATACAAAACATAGACTGCTCTTTTTATATAGTAAACCAAAGTGCTGTTAATCTCCAATAACAATTGATTCTCTTCACAAAAAAAAATATTGCTTATGCCTTCAAGAGTAAATGCTGTGTGCCATTTGCAAACCAAAAAAATCATTGCAAACGAGATAAGGAAAGCATCTCTCATTAACCGGTCCCCAAAATCTAAAAACTAAATTATTACAATAACCTTCTAAAACTGCAATGGCACCTCTGGCTTCCCTAAATCAGAGATAGTGACCACCTGCCTATACTCTCCATCCCTCAGTTACTTTTAAGCTTTAAAATGTTAATTGCCTTTCAAGTTTGTGTTTGTCTTCTTTAAAATTCAACAAACCCTCATGTTTGTCCTTGTAAATACCCTTTTCTTTTATTAATAAATTTGCCTTATGGTCCATACCTCCACTAGACCCCAGCGGTAGGTAAATAAATCTCTCCTCATAAATTCATTTCTCATACCTTGTATCTGGTGGCCAACAGTAAAGATCAGAATCATAATTTCAATGAATGCAAACAATTATTTAAAATAAACAAACATTTAAATATATCAATAGGAATCACCTGTGCAGCACTATTTATAATTACAAGGACATAGAAGCAACCAGAATGTCCCAAAACAGATGAGTGGATGAAAAAGATGTGGTATATATACACAATGGAATATTACTCATCAATTAAAAACAACAAATTGAATGATTTTATGATAACAGATGAACTTAGAAGAAATCATATTAGCAGAAACAAGTCAAAATGAAAAAAAAAAACAGAAACTAAATGGTTTCACTATGATATGGGACATGGGAAAAATAAACAAAAAACCATGAAGAAAAGTCAAAACAAGACAACAACAAAATTAAAGTACACAACTCACAATTTGGAGGGCGGGGTTCAGGATAGGAAAGATAGGGATTAGAGGTGAACCCCAGATCACAAAGGTGTGAAATTTACATACAATCAAATTATTTAATATTAAAAAAAAAAAAGAAAACTAGATTACACTTCAGAGTGTATATAAGCTTGAGAGTATTGACATATAATATGAAATAAAAATCTCAGATGGTAATGACTGTAAAATAAAATAAATAGGAATCCATCATGGGAAAGATATACTATAATTATTGATGGAAGATATGGGGTCAACATACAAAAGTATGATATTAGAACTAAATGCTTAATCACTTTTTGAATGTTAACATGAACACAGAGCCTGTGTTAGAAAATTGTGTCTTTCAAATGTAGGAATGTTGAAAGGAAATAAGCATATTATACGCATAAGCTGTCAAACAAGAAAGCATATATTTTTGTTAGTTTTCTACATTTGAAGGCTTATTTGACTTTTTTATTTTATTTTATGACTTGAGATAAGAATAGGAAGACGGAACAAGCGTAAGATAACTTCACTATAGATTTGTTCTTGTATCCAGACATACATACAACTTCACAAGTTGTGGATGCATATCATTTGAAATATACAATTTAATACACTTTCTGCAACTTCCTTATAAAGTAGGATCTTTACTTAACGTATTTTTAATAGTGATGTGATGAAAACTATAACTCTCAATGCTTGAATAAACTAGTATGCCTATTATTTTCATGTCATGTGAAATTGAAAAATCTTAAATCAAATAGCTCAGGAACTGTCTGTACAAGATGGCAACACGAAGGGACCCCTGTACTCGGATATTTACCGCAGCACTATTTATAATTGCAAGGAAATGGAAGCAACCCAAGTGCCCCAAAACAGATGACTGGTTGAAAAAAATGTGGTATTTATACACGATGGAATACTACTCATAAATTAAGAATGACAAATTAGACGACTTTTTGACAACATGGATGTACTTAGAAGGAATCATACTAGCAGAAGCAAGTCAAAAAGATAAAGACAGAGGTCAACAAGTTTCACTAATATATGGGACATAATGAAAAAAAAAGTAAATAAAAGCCATGAAGAAAAGACAAAACAGGCTGAGCACCAAACCGAAGCACAACAATGGACAGGAGGGAAAGGGGGGAATGGATGGGAGGGGAGGGTTGGGAAGGTAAATCCCTGGGATTGCAAAGACGTGACATGTATATATAAATATATTTTTAAAAAGAATAGTTGAATTGTCTCAAATCTTCAGGCAATACTCTGCTTTTTCTAACTTCCTAGTAGATTATTATTAATATTCAAACCATGTTTCTTAGCTAATTTTATCACTATTCGTTAGAAGTGTCTTTTTTTATTCCCACAATTATTTTACTAACACTCAATTATTAGTCGTCTTGACTGTGTACATGTCTCACTGACACAACATATGAATCAGTTCACAAGAGTGTCTATCCCATGGTAAAAGTGTTAACATTTTAACTGGAGATATGTCATCATAGAACAAAGGATCTCAAATTATATTACATTTTAAGATTTTGTGAGATAATTTAGAGAATGTAATTTTATGTCCCCACTTTTAGATAGACTGATGAAACAATATGAGTTGATGTTTAGTATTCTTTAGAAAACTCATGTAGTGGGTGGAACAATGTCCTTTAAAGTACACATCCCATCTATAACTTAAGGTCAAGTTATCTGGAAATAGTTGTTTTGTAGTTGTAATTAAGGTAAGTATTAACATAAAATCTTATTGGATTGGGTGTGATAGCCAATGAGCTTGGCCTTAGAGAAATTAAACAAAGAGAAGCAGAAAAGCAGCAACAAGAAGTTGCAAATGGAGGTTTACATCTAGATCATTCCAAGCTTTGCTAGCCAACAGCTCTGGGGTTCAGGTCATTCAATATCTTCCATGTTCACTGAGGTTTATTCTGTTCCCTTTACAAAAACAATGTTTGCAGAAAATAACATACACCAAATTATTTTCATCATCAATTATCATTTATTTTGTCCCTAGAAATGACAACTAGCCACCAGGACAGAGAAATTAAATAAACAAACAAACAACAACATATAAAAAAAGAAACAAGAAATCCCTCAACACCTTAGCTTCAGGCTTCTACTATTAAATATGAGAGAACAATTTTCTGCTGCTATAAATCCATTTGTGTTTATAGCAAAAACAAATTCAATAGTGACAACAAATACAAACAACACTGGATAAGTCCAAGGTAGGGAGAAAAGACACCTCAAGAAAATGTTCTCATGAGCATGTCCTGGAGTCAAATAGACATTAGAGTTAAAACTGACAGCTCTGATATGCACTCTTGTAATACATTAAATTAATTTAAGTCAAGTGAATTTATTAAATTGCCTTTTAATACACTGCTGATTGTAAATGCCTCCATTATGAAACTAATGAACAATCAAAATGAGCTATGAGTTAAATCATTACCACTTCAATCTTTCACTTTTCTATATTTATCTGCATTTATCTTTATGGTTGATTTATCATGACTACATTTATTGATTTATATTAAATTTGCCCATACACACAGTGAACATTTAAATTTGGAAAAAAGTAAGAGAATTTTGATCTATAATCTTAAAACAGCAAGAAACTTACTTATCCAGGGTAAAAGGTGTATCATCAACCCAAACCCATTTAAATAGGTCATTGAGGTGCAAACTGATGAAAAACATTTCTTGGCGCATTTCACACTGCATCTGCAATGACTGCATCACAAAACTCTGCAGAGATAGGATACATAGTTCAAAGAAAAGTACTTTCCATGAAAAATTTCTATTGTTTTATTATCTTCATTTATTAGCAAACTTCCCGTTAAAATCCTTTTTCTATTATTTGTAAATATTCTAAGAAAATTAGCTGTTGGTTCTTTAGGTATAATTAAATGCCAGGTGCTAATGCCTCCTTTATTCATGAATGATATTTTATGTACAATATTTTATCTATTTTCTTTGGTTATGGATGCAAAAAGTAGCAATAAGTCTAACTGCTGTAGTTACTTAGAATTAGACACAGAAAAAATAGGTAACAATCTATATCATAAGTAATGATACATGTAACAAGACTAAAAATAAAGGCAATCAAAATGAAAGAGAGGGATTTTACCAGGTCATGGTGAACCCTGAATGTTTTTGAAGGGGTTGGCTAACAAGTTTAAATGTTTTTCTTTAGTATCGAAAAGGGCAGGTTTATTATAAAAAGGGAGAGAGAGCAAAGAACATTGTACAGACATAAGCATGCAGAAAGAGGATTCCAGGAACGGGGCAGGTTTGTTAATAGACAGGCAACACTAACAAATGGGCAGTCTTGCGTCGGTAGCTGCCTCTGCTGGTTGGCAAAAGGGAAAAGTTGCTGAAAAATAAGCACCTGCACAGCCATAGGCCAGCAGAAGACTGCTTATAATTTAAAATCTTAAAAATGGAAATGAATTGACAAAGAAAATATTTTGGTGTGAGAGGTGAAGGAGAAAATGTGTTATAGGGACAGAAACAATTTGCAAGCAAAGACTGAAGGAGACGTAAATGTAAAATATCTTACAACAGCAAGCCCACAGCTTGCCTTATGAAACATATGCACACTAAAATTTAAGAAACAAGATCTTGTCCTTACCATCTCATCTTCAGTATCCACTTTAAGAAAGTTTGAATTCATATTAATGCAAAAGTGGTCACATTCTTTCCATAGAACTTTCATTCTTGAGAAAAAGTAACAGTTTTCTCCATGTTGAAGCCATTTGGTTGGACAAGTAGGATTTTTCCAAACTGTTCAAAAAGAGAATATAACTTGATGTCTTCCCTCTACAAACAAATATCTGTTTTATGTTATATTATATGCACTTAAGTGTCATTCATTCTACATTAATATTCATCTTTTTGAAACCATTTGGCCTTCAGATTTATAAGATGTATAAAGGGGACATTTTTTTTAAACACAAGATTATAAAGGTGGTCAGCAATAGTGATATCAGCTGCATAATAAGGCCCTTTTAAATTCTTCTATGGAAGGAGTCTTTGCAGAAATAATCTTTCATCTTTTGCTAATTATCTAGTACAGCACTCTTTTTGCCTATAAAAACATGTATTTCCTGCAAGCCCTTGCAGATTCTTTCTCCTGGATAGACAGAATTTTGCCAAATTCATGAATCATATAATATAACCAAGTAGATATTTATATTTGTTATTTATGTTTTTAAACAATATACATGAGGAATACTGGAGTTATAAGTAGATTTCAATAACAGCTTAATGTACACAGTTGTATGTAGCAAGCAAAAAATAACTGAAATAAGGTTCATTCTCTCCTTTCTCACCTGCCAATAAAATGACTATTTTAATATTATGAATCAGAGACTTCCAAAATCACCTGTTGTATTTGTTTCCTTCTTGCACAAGATATTTTCTGGATGTCCTTCTGCAGTAGTTGAGTTCTGATATACTGACAAGAATTCAGAAAATCACATTCAAACTCAAAGAGAAAATAAACTGAACCATCTTGTTTACTAGATATTGTGCTGAACGGAAATTAAAAAAAAATGATTAACAAAGCATCACTTGCATTGAAGTCTGCCTGATGAGACTCAAATGAAAGAAAACTTCACCTGAAATAATATTTATTTTTGCCAATAACTATGCCCCACCTATATCCCATCTTTAACAAATATTCATGTTATATAAGTCCTTTCATATCCTTTCTACTTGCTTAACATTGTACTGACCAATTAAAGAAGCATATAAAATTAACTAGATATACATATTTGCTATTTTAATACATGTGACTCTGAGAAACACTTGATCCTACAAGTAGATTCACTAATATTTGCTTACATACAAGTACACAGTTGTATGTTCAAGCAAGATAGCTAATGCAAAATGAATTCTCTCCTTTTGCAAATGAAATTAATGGCATAGATACTTGCTAAATTACCTGTCTTATTATCTCCCTTGTTGTATGAGCTAATTCCAGAATGTCCTTCATTAAAAGTGTTGTGGATCACTGAAAAAAATTCAGAAAGATGATTTTTTTTTAACTAAATGAAAAATTAATGAGGTAGCCATGTACTACGCTATAGGAAATTTTAAAAAATTGGTGAAATATCATTTGCATTAAAGAATTCAATGTAATGTAGATAAAAACTTAAATCCCAAACTACAAAGTAATTATGTAGTTGTTCATACAGCAAGTGATCACGGAAGTAGAAACTTCTGTTCTCAAAACATTGTCAGCAAACATTTCACAGTCATTAAATAGTATTTCAAATAGAAAAATAAGGAAATACTTCCAATAAAGTAAATGCAAAAATAGGCAGTAAGAGTCATGCTGTACCTTAAAATGAACAGTAATTTGATGCATTTGTGAGAAATCATCTTCAGTTTCATCATAACATATATTTATTGAAAGAATATAGTTGATTAAAATATATAATTTTCAATGAGTTTCATTATGTGGTAGAAAAAAAGTGTATTTCATTTTTATTTACTACTTACACTTTGTAAGTAAGAGTCCAACAAACAAAAGAAGTGTCAGGCAAATGATCCCCAGAATCGCTGAAAGGATTTTCCATGAAGAAGATGGCACAGAATGGTCTAGAAATAGAATGAGTACAGGTTGCAACACCAACCTGTCCAATTTGAATTTCTTGAATTTTCATTTTTAGTGCCTCAAACAATTAACAAGGAAGTCTACTATTAGAGTGGAATCAGAAATATGAGTCAATTGTTTTCAACCTGAATTTATATGACTAAATGTCAAGTTTTTCATTTCAAAAATCAAATTTTTTAAAAAGTTGTAAAGTCACAATGACAAGTATATATAGATATAGATATAGATGATATAGATAGATAGATATAGATATAGATATAGATATAGATATAGATATAGATATAGATATAGATATAGATATAGATATAGATATAGATATAGATATAGATATAGATATAGATATAGATATAGATATAGATATAGATATAGATATAGATATAGATATAATGTGTGTGGGTGGGTGGGTGGGTGGGTTTGTGTGTGCGTGTAACTATTCCCTCCCTGTGTCTCTAGGCAAGACTGAACAGTTATTCTCCATTACATTTGCTCACCAAATTGTCATAATCTTAAAATCCTCCTGATGAAATGGGTAACTGATATATTTAATTCATTCTTGTTTCCACAATACTCTTTTATTAAGGGATAACAGTCACATGGGTAGTTGAACATTGTTCTATCTTGAAGCCTTATTAAAAATCATAAGATAAAATATATACATAGAATGCAAGGGAGAGTGTAATAGAGTGCCTATTTTTTAAGCAAAGTTTCAAAATACAGAATGTGAATGGCAGGGGTCATTAATTAATCCATCAGCACAACACGGTAGTATAAAACAAAGACACTGAAGTTGATGCTATTTATTAGCGGCATGAACTGAGCCATTTCTTTAATTTCCCCTGGCCCTAGTTACATCATCTGTAAAATAGTGATAACAGTCTCTAAACTAGGAGATTATTTGGAGTGTTAATGCATTATTTTAGATGGCTACAAGAGTCCTAGTTTTCAGTAAATGAACAGAAAAATATGAAATGTAAATTTCCTACAGGAGTCAGATTGTAAACTTTGGAAATTGAAGCAGAGTTTGTATTTTTCTTGGATGAAGTGATTCCCAGCCACTCTTGCTGTTAGAATCATGGGGTGGTACAGAGGTGTGGAAATGGAAAGAGGTATAAAGACAAGAAGAAGGATACACACACACACACACACACACACAATACACACACATACACACAAATATCCACTGGAATAATAGGAAAGATTGGCAACTTAGAACTGTTGTTGGTGAATTGCAAAATTTCTGAGATTGCAAAATAAATGCTGATTTACATTGAGAGTGAAAGAAATGATAATAAAGGTATTTCAAATTTGCAGGTGTTAAGAACTATTGTATGAAGTGCTAACTAATGCAACTGTGAAGAACTATTGTATGGAGTGCAAGCAGGAAAAAACTAAGAGCATTTAGGATTGTATCAGGGGTTCAAATTTCTATATTGTCAGGTAACAATTTATGTATACATGGTCTGAAAGAAATAGCTCAACAATTTACATTATTTTAATAATGATAATAATTAATAGTAATTAATAATAATTAATAATGAGTAGTATTAATATAAAATCCTTTATTTTTCATTTTGAAGAGTAGTTATTTTGTATAATGTAGTTATTTCAAAACAATATACTTTTTTCTAAAAATTCTGGTCTATGTTTACTCAGGTTCTACTTTTTTTTTCTTTTCTGCCTTTATTTTTTTTTTAAAGCTATCCAGGAGATTATTAACACTTACCAGAATAGTAATTGCCTTTCTTTTGGGAACAAGAAAACCTGAAGACCAGGAGTTTTCTCTAAATAACACATTCAGAAGCATTGGTAGCTATTTATGACACAATATGCAGTCAAATATTTATTATCAATTTGTCAATTTTATTCTTGGTATTTGGGAGAGATTAACATCAAGGAATGCATTTCAAATTACAATTAGTAAATATAGAAAACACAGCTTCTTATTTGTTATTTTTTTAATAATGAATTTGGAATTATAGAAGAAAACAGTTAAATGAGTTTAGTTGTAGCTTAAGATGAGATCTATCACCGTCATTTTTTTTTCTTATTTAAACTCTAGTCATTCAATATGTAATTTACAAACACTGGACAGTAAGCAAAAATCCTTACTCTTGAAAGACTTGAAAACCAAGCCTTTATATGTAAAATCAATCTCCTATTTAGGATCAAGATTACAAAGGCATGTAAGTATGCCTATATGTAAATGTTAACCATACTTTTCTTTCTACTCCAAACTCATTGGGCACAATAGGAATACATTTTTATTCTACCTTTCTTGTTAGATTAGCTGACTCATAGAGAGGTTCTGGGCTTCCCAAGAAAGATGGAGTTTCACAGTCACAGGTTTATAGTTTTAAACATGCCATTTAGCCATTAAAATCTGTTTTCCTTCATTGGGTTTAAAAGTAATGAATACTTTGTAATGTTCTTCTGGTATTGGTTTATATGAGAAAGTGTTTATAAAATGAGAAAACCAATTGTATTGCTATTTACAAATAAATAACTATAAAGTATGTTTTCTACATACCCATACACATACACACACAGTGATTTCATTATTAAAGTTTCTTTATATAAATTTGATGTTAATTACATACACTGTCAGAGAAGCTATTATTTAGGAATAATGCATATAAAATGATTTCTGAATTATAGGCTCTTTCAATTGTATATTTTTTCATTATTATCAAATTAGTAGGTAAAGTTAAAAGTTACTTCCCTACTGTTGATTTTCCTGCATTTTAGAAATAAACATTCCAATTTTGTTTGTGAAAATAATAATGTGCAATCTTGTATATTTTCTAATGGAGTGTTTTGACAGATAGTGTAGAAAGCACAAATACCTTTATTCATATAATCTGATGGAGCATTTTTTACAGATGTTTCAGGTTCTTGCCTGCTTCGTGGTTTAGATGAACAGTGGAGCCGCAAATCTGAGTAAGTTACTTCACTCATTACTGAAATGTAGAAAAATGATAAAATGAGCAGAAAGAGTATACTTCCTATCAGTGCCAATTGTGAAATTACTAAGTAAAATTGTTGCTGAATAAAACAGTATTTAGAAATAATTCAAAGACTAAACATGAACAATTTATGAAAGGATAAAATGTTTTTCAATTCATGAGTTGTTATGACAAATCATAACTGGACTCTTTAATGTTGTCTTTTCACAATTATACATTTTAGATGGGATTATAAATTTCCACTTTTAAGTGATAAAAACATCACTCACTGATAAGCACAGATGTGGCAGATGGTCTGTATTCGTACTGATACCCATGGAATCAGTTTATCTCTACAACATGCACCCCAATCCTTCCTCACCTTCCCTGCTCCCACCACTTTTTCATTCTTCCCTTGATATCCAACTCCTCCATTTTCTCATGATTTTAATAACCGTGAATTTATTATTTTCAATATTTCAATAACATATTTCCCAATATAGGTATTTACTAGACTTCATATTTCATTTAAATTATTCTTTTCAAGTCTGTTTCCTCCTATTTTGCTTATTTATTTGATTTGTAAATCAAATGTCACCATCTGTAATGAAACTTGCAGACACTTTAGGAGAAATCTGTTCCAATTTTTCTCTTTATACTTTGTCATTATTCTTTCAAATATATTTTTTCATCTTTGCAGTTTTTAAATTCTCCCCATTATATTATGAAGTCCTGATCTATATTGCTATGTTATGCCATAATTATTTTTTTAAATTTGTGCGCCATGAAAACAATTTATCTTCAAATTTAATATTTTGTATACTAAATAAAATTTAGTTAAGATGAACTTTGGAAACCAATTTTCTCCATTATAGCATTGTACAAAATTTGAAAGGAATCAATATGAGATTTTTATTCTTTACTAGAAATAATAAACCAAAAACCTATGATCAGAAAACATCCTATGGGAAGATTAATTTTGACATAGTCTTGATAAATTCTGTACTTTCTTGTTTACTTTTTTATACCCATATTCCATATAACTAAACAATTCCTAAATGTCATACAATTTTACATCATATAATAAAAATGACAATAATAAAATATTAAAATAAATAGTATTTGAAACAGATTTTTAAGATCTCTCAAACACATCTAACTCTTCTCTTAGCATCTCTCATTTTAATCTCTCCTCTCTCCTGTCACTTGTTCTCAGTCCTCTGCCCTACTCTGTGAGCCATACTTTATTTTTTTCTTCCCAGTCTCACACACACAGTTGCTTAAACTATTTAAAATTGCAATATAACTATAATAATAAGAAATAATGCTTGCTCATAATATTGAATTAATAATCTGAGTATATATCTAATTTCTTTAAATGTCATTGATCTTAAAACTCTAAATACACACATGTTGAGAAATGAATAAATATCTCGAAAATTATAATTACCTGATTTTAGAAGAAAATGTTTGATTTTTTTGTAGCTTGTAGTATATCCCGGAAAGAAGCAGATGTCAACTCTTATTAAATAAATTTGAATTTAGAATTTATCACAAACCATGATATGGAATTAAAGCCCCAAAAGAAGATAAACAAAATAAATAAATGGACAGGTTAACAAAGGCTTTGTGTCTCTCATGAGTCTCTGATACGTAAGCACAGAATTCAAGAAAAAGAGAATAAGAGAGGTCTGGAAGCAACCACACAGGAAACTCTTCTGCTGTTCAGCTTAGTTGTGTATCATTTCTAGTTTGGGCGTTTCTTCAGTCTTAAGTAACACAACTTACCTAAAATATTTGCATAAAACCAACCCCTTTCACTAAATCTTTACATTATCACACTTATAACTTTATTATCATTTACCATTGAGAGTAACATATTTTTAATAACTTTAAGTACTTTCTTATTTTCTAAACTCAATTATTATTCTGAGAATATTATTTGAGACACTTTTGTGATATCTATTTTTGACCCATTCTGTTTTAAAATAGGTGCTGTATTTTACCACTAAATGATACATGTGTGACCTGTCTCAGTCTACTCATATTTCTGTTGGAGGACTGCATTATCAGTTGGGAGAATCATTCTTATCTGTAATGTCACAGTTAATTCATAAGCTTACCGTTCAATAAGTTATGCAGATTCATATCAAATATAGTTTTTAAAGTTATTTTACTTGTGTATTAGAAAAATTTCAAGCATTTTAAATATTTTCTGTTTTAACTTATGTTAGTTTAAAATTGCATTAGTTTTATTCTTTAAAATTCTTTAAAGACTTTCAGCTTTATATATAAATGAATAATAAATGAATCATTATTCATAATCTGCAATAAAATAACCATATTCCATGCTGCTAATAGAAAAGATATTCACATAAATAAATGACAAATAGGCAAATGTTCAATAAACTGTTACAACTGCTAATAATTTTAAGAAAAAGGACAGGTATAATAAAGTACCATGAAATATAAAGAACATGAGCGCTTTATGAATAAATGTGATCAATTTTGAACGAAAAAGTATTTTTAAAGTCAAATATTTAACTTCTTATTCAACTTTAAATTTTATATTAAAAATACACTGTTGTAAATATATATAACTGATAAATATAAGTTTAAACAGTTCTTGAAAAAATCTGATGTTGTTATACACATAGGACAGAAAACACAAAATTTACAGACTTAATTATTAAAAATCAGAATCACTAATATTTGAAGGTGCCTAGAAACTTCTCTGAATCACATGCAGTGTTGCAACTCATGCTACCTCAATTTAAAAAAAGAAACAAAACCCTAGCTATGGTAAGATATGACTATTTAATTAGTAACATTTTCAACTGCTTTTTAAATAGAAACAACCTATTCTGTTGAGGTATTGAATCCATATAGATCAATATTTGAAAATTGTATACGTTTTTAATTTTTACACCAAATTTTAAAAATTAGAAGTAAGTGTAGATAAAACAAAAACCTGAAAAAGCACTTTTACCGAAATTGCTCACTGAAAGAGTTTTTGTAACTCAATAGGAAAATTAAAAATATATGAATGTATCATAATGAAAAAGGCTTTTAATGATTTATAAACCCAATATGAAAAGATATATTAAAATTATGAAATGACAATTAGAATTCATAAAAATTCATCATTTAGTAAACATATAAAAATATTTTGAAGATTTTTATTTGTTGACTTAAGCTCTGATGACAAACGCTATAATGAAAAGGTAATTGCCCATATTGAATACTCATTACACCCCCAAAGGTAGTTAGCTAATTTTCTTACATGGTTTCAAGTTTCCTTGCCAACATAAATACATAAATATACATACAAGTGCTGACGTGGATGTAGATAGAAACAAACACTTTTACACTGCCGATGAGAATGCAAACTGGTTCAACCACTATGGAAAGCACTGTGGAGGATCCTCAAACTACTGAAAATGAAACTGTTATTCTATCTAACAATCCCATGTGGGGAATCTACCCAAAAGATACAAAAACGCAAATTCAAAGTGATATTTGTATTCACATGTTCATCACAGCACTACATACAAAACCCAAGTATGTAAACAACCTAAATGCCCCCAAACAGGTAAATGGATCAGAACGTTGTGGTGTATTTCCACAATGGAATATTATTCTTCAATCAAAAAAGACAGAATTTATGCACTGGTAATAGCATGGATGGACCTAAAAGGAATATTGCTAATAAATTTAAATCAGAAGGAAAAAAAGGAAATACTGGATGATCTCACCTATTTGTGGGATATAGGAAAAACAAACAAAAGGACAAGAAAAATTTAAAACTGTCAGAAACTGATGTATAGAGCAAGAGAGGGGAAAGGGAGGAAGTCAGGGGAGGGATGGGCACAAGAGTTTAAGATGATGGTTCACCAGTGACAAGGTGGTGGGAGATCCTCAGGGTTGACAATGACATAAAATAAATATACGTGCAACCAATTAAAAAAATAAAATGAAAAAAGTAGAACATATAAAAGCTATAGAGAGACAGACACACATAAACCTGCATAGCAAACACTGTTTATTATTTGTAGTCAATTTCTTTATAAATAAATATGATATTTGAGTAATTGAATTATTGAGATTATTTTATGGAAAAGAGTACAATCTAGATCAGAAAAGTTTGCATATATTTGGAAAAAATCACATTTTTTATTGTTGGAAAAGGTCATTAGTGTTCAAGCTTATTTCAACACTATTTTTAATAATTACTAAGAAAGGTTATTACAAGCTTCCAATAAGAATTACATATTTTTAACCTTTGTCAAGTTTTGCTCCACGAATTTTGAAGAACTGCTAATTGAATTGAATTCTTGAAATTCAGATTGTTCTATCTACTCAGTGAATTATTTTTATTATGTAGAATTCTTGTTCTTATTCTATTTTCTCATTAATGCTGTGACTTTGTCATCCATCCACTTTTACTTACATGCATTTATACAAAAGTAACTAAAAAAGACTGTTTCTGTTCATTTTTTATACTTCATTTTTGTCTTTAAATTGGATTATTTACACAACTGGTATCTACTTATGTGCATTGCTCTAGTTTGGATTATATCTTTTCTATTTTGCTATTTGTCTCATCTGTATTTTCCAACTTGACAAAGACTGTTTATTGAAAAAAATTAAATTAAAAACTTTTCATCCTCTATTGGACTAGGCACTGATAGAATTTATTTCAAAGCTTTTGAATTTTGCACTCTTTTAATTTAGATTACTTTAAATTTGTATTAGCTTTATCTTTTCCTTTCACACTTCAAATATTAACAAATTTACATGGGTTATTTATTCATATTCTGTAGGAAATATACATATTTCAGGGTGCTAAGTAAATAGAAAATGTACTCACAGTCATTATGTGAACAAAAGTGTCACTAACCCTTATAAAGCACATATTGGATCTAAGGAAAAAAGCTAGATATAGTAATATATCTATATTACTATATTATCTATAAACTCTAAATAAATATAAATTTCAAATGAAGATGCATTTTAAATTCAATATTAACTTTCTGTTCAATTTTTAAGATTATTTATTAAGCAAACTGGTAACAGAACTATATAATTAATAATATAAATAGTTATAAAGCACACCTTGAAAAAATAATGCTGCTAATTACCAGAAGACAGAAACACAAAATTTGTAGATCTTTAACTATTAATAGTAAAGTCATTATTTTCTTAAAAAAAGAAGAAACAGAAAAAAGTCCTTGGACCCACATGCAGTGGTGTAGCCAATGTTACCACAATTTAAAAAAATGAAAGAAATTTCTAAGATTCAATTTTTTAATTAATCACATTGGAAAAAATCATTTGCTTAGAAATAACCTGTGCTGTTGAAATATTTAATGTTATTATATCAATATTTGAAAACTACATCTATTACTTATTCTCTTTTGTAGAATTATATTATTGGAAGTCATCGATTGGATTTGGTTTTCAAAATGGAAAACAAAGGATTTTTTTAAGGAACATTTTTTTAGTTTTTAAATATTATTTTAAAGCTATCTCGCTATGAAATATTTTGTAATTCATTAAGGATCTGAAATAGCACATGTATATAGAATAGAAAAATATTTTTAAATGATTCATGAACTCAGCTGAAATAATGAACTTGTAAAAAGAACTAATTGATGAGTAAAATGTGTGAAACTATTTCTGAAGACTTTTGTTAACTTAGTGAAAATGGTAATGATAAAAATTATTATGAGAAATTAGTTGCCCATATTCAAAACACATTCTCTCATGAACAGGTAAACTCTTTTCTTGCATATTTTCAAAGTTCTTTGAATCAAATAACACAAGCATACATGCATACACATACACACTCATTTTTATGAGGGCTCGTTTAGTTCATTTTGTGGTTAAAATAAATGTGGCAAAACTTGACAATTTTTAAACTATTAAGGTTGTTTTATAGAACAGAATGATCTATCTCAGTAAAGTTAGTGTGCTTTTGAAAGTAATTCACCTTTTTCCATTTCATCTATTCTTTTGTTGGGTAAAGTGTTGTATAAATGCCTATTCTCACAAAATGTTGGAGAGGGTTCAATAAATTATACTATTTTAATTCTCATTAAATATTAAAATATTTATAATATCTTTAGCAGGAACAAAAATGTTCATTTATTATTATTTAAATTATGTCAAGTATTTTTTCATGAATTATGAATTATCTGCTATTGCGCTCACATCATTGGGATTACTAAAGCTACTTAATGAAATTTTTTATTAAGCAATCTTGTTTTCTTCTGTTAGATATCTACCAAATATTCTATTCTTTATATATTTGTGTGTCAAAGGACAATAGGTTGCTTCCAGTAAATTAATTGCTTGTTTATTTTGAATATTTGTTAAAAGAACTTTTCTGATTTCCAAAAGATGTAATTTTATATAAATGTACATTGATTTCAATACATAGTCTTCATTATGGAATTTATTTCATTACCTCTTTGAAATGGACAATGATTTAAAATAATATTAACTGACATTGGTGCTAACTATGCATTTTCAAGATTTTCAATGGAAGTGTTCCATGTTTCTGTGTTCTATGCAATTTGATTTTTTTTGAACAATAGAATTCAAAATTAAAAACTTCCTTCAATAATACTTTACTTTCATTATTTCTCTTTCCAACATATGTGAGATGATGATATGTGATATAAATTAGATGTTTACCAAATTTCATTTAATGACTTTAGTAATTTATGAGAGGATCTTATGGCATTCTTGTTTGCATTTTCATTCATCAATGAAACAACTTGCAACTTGGAGATGCTCTTATTATCAAGTGTTGATGATTTGTGAGTTTCACAAAATAAATCTGAGACATTGCATCGTTTAGATATTCTACAGTATTTTAATGTTTGAGCTGTAATTTTTCTAAAAGTATAAATAAATCCCATGTGAAGTGGTACATGAAGTTTTTTTTTTTTTTTTTTTTTTACTTTTAGAGTCCTATTCCTTTTCTAACAATTTCACTGATTAACATTGTGCTCAATTTTCTTCCTCTGCTTTCACCAATCACATTCTATGCATCACAAGTTAATGATGTACTTGTTTACCAATTTGCTGCCATGTATAACCAAATAATGATATTTTTGAACTTCAGCATGTGATACAGAACTAAGGATTTGATTTACTAAAACTTCAGCTCTATATTACTAAATTTCAGTTCCTTCATCAAATGTCTAAATATTGGTTTTATTTGATATTTCCAAGTTTTAGTTTTTGGCTATATACATATACATGTGTGTGTATATATATATATATATATATATATATATATATATATATGCATACATATATATATAGGTTAAGTATATACACATGTATGTATATGTGTATCTGTATATACATATGTATTTTAATATACCTATTTTAAATTATTAACTATTTAACAGATATTGCATAGAAAGTGATATCTAAATGGACAAAAGTATTAGACCATTAATCATAAGACATTTCCCTTAAGAGCAAGTTTACGTTGCAATTATATTGAGTTGTCCTTCTTCAGGAAATGCCTCATTGGCATAAAGCAAGTCAAAAGGAATGGAATGGAAAGCAATAGAAGGAAGGATGTGAGGCAAGGGAGCAGAAGATTTGTAAGTCGTGGAAAATTAAGAGGTGGAAGGGACAAAATTTCCCTCACTGGCTATGTTCCATTTATCATTTCCTTCTGCAATGTATGAAAATCTGTTTTCTCTTCAAGCTTTATTAACCATATAAATGTGTGATTATTTCAGAGATAAGAAATGGAATATCATTACAATTTTACTTCAATTCTCTAAGGTGATTCCGCTTGATTTTATAATTGCCACTTGGATATCTATTCAAATAAATTTTCAAAAGGATTTAACAATTTTAAATAGGATTTGAAATATTAGCTTACTATGTTTATTGTTTTATTAGCTCACTGTCCTTATTTTTGCCAAAAATCAAAAACTGACAATGAGTACCTCTGGAAATAAGCAAAGAATTGTCTCAGTCCAACTGAAAATTAATATTTTAATATCAAATTTAGTATAGAGTATAGAGGAATTAAGAACTAAATACAGGAATGAATATAAAGGGATTATTTGCCTTGATACATGCAAATTAATACTTACTTATTACATCAAAAGCCAAAAGTACTCGTTTATATTCAGTATGCAGAAACTTTGGATAGTATATATTCAATCCTACTTGAAGGTTGAAATTGAATCCCAAAATATGCCCTTTCCATATAACCAAATTCACCTTCCATGTATGAGACCTTACATGACTACATATATCAACTTTTAAAGAAAAGGATGCAGAACATTTAAACTTATGATTGAACCATATCTACGTCAAGACAAAGAGAAAGTTACTAGTGTAAAAACTGAGCTCCTCAAATTAAAGACAGAAAAATTCCACTGCAAGTCACACAATTATTATCAACTTACAATGACCAATACAAGGAAGGATCCTACTCTGTCATGTGTGATGACCCTGCAATGGAGCACCAAGTTATTAGAGGATAACCTGGGTGTCCTCACCATTATGCTTTAGAACTTGGGGCCAGACCCAAAGGGAAAAAAGAAAAAAGAAAGAAAGAGAAAATGTAAAATGTTTTCTTTATTTTGTAGAACTTATAACCTATGTCATCTAAGGTCAGACACCATGGTACAAGTCAAACCTGGAAAAGCAAGAGTATGCACATGCAGTTAGTTGTTCAGTTTCTAAGCCAAATGTGCTGCTTAGTCCCCCCACCCCCATCATTCCTAATGGACCCTGTTCAGGAAACCAGGTGCATGGAAGCTGGGAGGTCTAGTCTTAGATGCCTTTGATCTCAACAACTTGGAGAAGGGTGTAGATTCTTTAAAGATTTTAGCCGTTGGAGTTCATTCAACATTTCAATCATGGGATCAAATGTTGCTCCTACTATTCTAACAGGCAGTAAAAAACTACAGTTTTATAAAACCAATAAAATATCAACAACCTAATTTATCATATGTTTAATCTTACATGAAGACTTATAATAGAGAATTAGCGATATTTATACATGCATATACAGATAGACAGAAAGTTTCCAGAGACATGAAATGATGATGTCTCTTCCAAATTGAGTATGCTTTAAAAAAGACTGAAGCAGTATTGGTATATATCATTTGATAGGAATTACTGTTTATTTAAAATCTACAGAGAAATGTACAAAAATTAAAATGCATAAAAGTAGCACATTGATGTTGATCATACGTTTATTAAAGTAGTCATTAAAATTTATTTTGATGCTTTATAATCTCAAGTGTAAGCACTCACACTCATCATTTTTAAGCATGTTCTAACATTAGAGCATCATAAGATTAAACACAATGAGAAACATTGTACATAACTCTAATGGCAGAAGAGGAAAATGGATCATCATTGCCTACTTTTGCCCCAAGAAACACCTAAACTTTTACAGATATAAAAGTTTTTTGACTCACAAGAGTCTTCCCAAATAAGAGATTGTGGGCTGTATGCTATGCATTTCATTGGGTTTGCAGTTTGAAAGAGTGACGATCTGTAATGAAAAATAAAATGTTGACATATGAGAAAAAGAAAGTGAGAATGTCCATTGGTGAATTTTTTAAGAAACAGAACTTTCAAAGCATTTGAATGACATTATTACATATCGAGCCAGAGTGTGTGTGTATATGTATAATATACATTATATTTTATGCATATATATTCATAAATACATATATTTATGTATATATTTATAAACGCATATATATTTATAAATATATAAATTCATTTAA
>PVHY01022389.1:0-22456 GCA_004024945.1 Uropsilus gracilis
CACTTTCTTAAAATTACATATAATGCTTTATTTGGCATTTCCATGCAGATGGAAAACTGTGTCTAAATTTTAGGATTGTTATCCTCCTTAACTTTTGGAGCCAGAAAAAGTATGTAAATTTCCATCAATTTTATTGTCATTGGAAACTTTGTCAAATTCTGAAATGTGACAAAATTTCATCTGTCTATCAGTTCTACTTCTCAATGCTCTATAAATCATGATTACTTAATTGATGGACAGATGGATGGATTGCTGTTTGGGATCAGAAAGTGAAGAAAAATATTAGAGGAACCTGGGAGAGATTTCTTCAGGAACTGTAAGCCAGATGTCATTTTAAAGCATGAAGTTTGAATCCTTCCTGTTTGATAAGAGGATGAGATTCCATTTCATTTATATAAGTTAAGCCTGCCTGCTAAAGCAGACCCTTGATTGCATCAAAGAGGGCTTTTTCTTGGACACTCTGGGTAATTGCCTCAAATGTTCTATTTAGTGCATCTATTTTTGTAGAAATGGTGTTCCAGGGAGTGGGGGATGGTAGATGTCACTGGCAAGTCTGCTTTTATAAGTAGGCTGCTTTCATCTTGCTCTTCTTTGGAAATAATGAGGTTTGTAAAATCATTGTAAATATATGTCTGAACATCTAACCCTCTTCACCTCTTTTTCCTCATGATTTCATAAGCAGCTGGTGTGGCTGTGGCAGTTTAGAAGAATAAACTTGCTCTTTGGGGGACATCTGTATCCAATATAGACTATCTCTGGCATGTCTGTGTCCTGTTCTGTGTGTAACATGATGGAAAGCAGGCTCCGAGTTTTGGGTCCTTGCCCCATGCACTTCTCTGTATCATGAAGTGAACAGCTACTTCCTCTCCAAGTCTCGTAAATGCTATGGGATTTTCATTTTCCATCAAGAGGATGAGATTTTCTTTCTCCCTGGGATCTCAGAAGTCCTTGCAGCTGGCACTTTACAGAAAGTGAAGAAAAAACCTCGAGGCATTTTGTACCATCTGCTGTATAGCTTTGTGATGCCAGAAACACAGTGCATTCCAGGCTTTGGCTTTGGGTTTTTTTTTTTTTTAATTGGGTGGCATAGAACAAGCCAGGATAGATGCTCACTGCTGAAGAAGATGGGGTGATGACTGCAAAGATCAAATGCATATCCAGGTCTTAAGTATATTTCCCATTTCTGTTCATTCTTGAATTTTCTGTTCAAAAAAATCACTGAGAGTCTTCAGAAGTATATTTTTGCTCATGAATCCTGATGAATTATTTGAAATGAATCAAATGTAGATTAGTGTACTTCAACCAGATCTTGTCCCATTGAGAACAAAGGAGTTTGTTTAACAGAGAACATTTTACAAAATTCATGACTCTCAGTGTGTGGTCCCCAAATCAGTTATATCAGCATTGCCTTGAAGTTTGTTAGGGATGCAAACTGTCAAGCCTCATCAAAGTAGCAGGCAGAGATGAGGCACTGATCTGAATTTTGACAAGCCCTTCAAGTGACTGTGACTAAAGTTTGAGAACCGGACAGTCCCTCCAGGGTTACTGGTGACCTGGAGTTGAAAATAAAATGTTGTTCTCTACAGTGTATTTGTTTACACAGAAACAAAGTAGCTTTGAAACCAATTTACTCTGTGAGGAATTATGGATGTACTCTCCTGATTTACTTATATTTAATTCATTTAATTAATTCTCACAACAACCCCATTATTTTCACTCTATAGATAAGAAAACTAAAGTTAAATACTTTGTGCAATGTCACCTGGTTTCATCTGCAATGGAGTTGTGATTTAACGCAGGAAATCAAGCCATGGACATGGTCACCCCTTCCAGAGCTGTGGGAACTGGGGTGGGACTGGAGTCGGCTTAGAGAAGGGTTTGAAACTCGACTTATTCCCAGAAGTGAAGAGAGTATCACAGTAAAACTAATTCTTAGAATGTGGTATAGAACTTGTACTCTTTGATATATAGATATAATATAGCTATATATTATATATTATCATATATCATATCATATATATCATTATATTATATATGTCTTTATATGATATATATCATAATAATATATACTATATATATGATTATATGATATTATATATGATACTATATTATATGATATATAATATATATTATATGATTTATAATACATGATGATATATAATATATAATTATATAGACTATGTATAATATATAAGCATCTCTGGCTACAGAATCATGCTCAGGTATATATGTATATTACATTTAATATATAACATACAGAATATATTAAATATGATATATAAAATATATATCATATTGATAAATAAATATGACATATAATATACAATATATTAAATATAGTAATATATATATATACCTGAGCATGATTCTGGAGTCAGAGATGCTTACAGATATATATGATATAGCATATATAATGTATATTATATATTAAATATAATACTATATAATATGTACATTATATGTATCATATTATCTGTAATATGATATATATAATAGACATTATATATGTATAATATACATATATAATACATATAGTTATATATAGTCATATATAATATATGTATAATATACATTATATGCATTATATACATGATTGTGCATATTATATAATTTACATGCATGTAAAATATTTATCAGCATCTCTGTCTCCAGATTCATGCTCAAGTATAGCATAGATATCCATGTATCTGTGTTACAGCTGACAGTGATAGACTGCTTTTCAAAATTTTCTCTTAGTGAAATGTTTCTCATAAGCTGCAGTTACTGGTGACCAGAAAGATCTGAATCCCTGTGGATTTAGAATAAAGCTTCTAAGTGATTGGATCTTGAGATTGATTTTAAGTTTGTGAGCTACACCAACTTATGAGTGTTCCACTGTTTAGTGTTTACATTCCCTGTGATAGAAACTTGTATGATATTAAACTTTAATTTATCTGTAATGAAAGCAGATAAGATGTTCAAAACTGAGCATTTCTTCTGGACCGCTCCTGAGGGAACAGGGTGTTTAGAGTGTCATTAGGAAGATCATAATTTTTACACTATTTTGTGTACCTGTGGTTTGAGGAAAAAGAAAACAAAAGAGACGCAGACTACTAGTTGTATTGGAATAGAAAGGGAGATGGAAAGAATTCACACAAAGATTTCTAGTCTAATTTCTAGTTTAATTTTCTTTGTAAAAGACTGTCTTGGAATTGAAAAGTACTTTTTTTTAGGATTAGAAGTAGGTTACACAGAACTGAGTTTGTACCTTAAAGGGTTGTATATATATATACATCAAGGGTTGTATGAGCATCAAGAATTCAATTGCTGTAAAGAGTAAATAAGTCAACACCCCATGAACACCTGGACTAAACATGAATACTTTTGAAATAGCAGTCAATATTTGAATGGCAGGCAAGCATCTGAAGGAGGCTATAGTGATACCCTGAGATTAAGGAGCCAGAAAGCTATGCAAATAAAAGAGAATGATCAGGGCCATACAGAAGGCAAGGCTGAAGAGTTTGATGGGGGTGTGTATGAAAACAGATGCAAGATTCTTTTGGATTTGTACCATGAAGACATTTTTGGAAATGCAGGTGAGTTACTTCTTATTTATATATCCATAGAGCTTCAAAGTGGATAAAGTAATTTCCTCTACTTAAAATCTAGGGAAGAGGTATAGGTCTAGTTCTCACACAAAAGAGAGGAGGCCATTAAAGAAAGTGGATCCAGTGCAAAGTCATGTATTGAATAAAGCCTGAGCTAAACCTTTTGTCCCAAACATATCTGTGTCTCCATGACGTCAGCCATCTCAGGAGATGGCAGTTGAAATCAGAGTTTGGCCACTGCTTCCTTCTCCCAATAAAAATGATGAAGGAAATGGTCACAGGAAAGCAGCTTATCAAGATATCAGGGATGAGTGATGACAATAGTGGTGACATTCTCATAACCACCATTCATATTTTCTGATCCCTTCAGCCAAGAAGTGGTAGCTGATGAACTACACTTACCAATCCTATTATCATAACAAACACTGATAAAAGGACAGACCATCCATCAATGCTGCATATGTGTTTATAGATATCTGGCACCTGTGTTTGAGTCAACAGTTAAACATTCTACTGTGTACATTGAGAGGTTTGCATCCTTGCATGGGTAAGTTGAACTGATATCCCATGAAAAAACATCACTGTGTATTTTAGCAGTGATCAGAAGAGAAAGAATCCAGATCCTCATGATCAATGTTGGCTACTGACATAACAGTATGAAAATAGCTCTGTCTGTACCATATTCTGAAGATGATAAAGGAGGTTGAGGGTCACCAGCAACACCATCTTTGGATGCACAAAATATTTATATCTCCTTTCTAAAAAGGAAATACTACTCTAGCTTAAAAAAATAGAAAGAGTAGAATAAAAGGAAATAACTGTGTGCTTTTAGCTTATCTACAGGCAACAACTTTTTCCTGGCTCTGAATATCCACCCCTCATCTCTTCTCATCCGCTCCCTAACAGTGTTCACTTCTCTACTTATGAGCTCAAATTAGATGTTTCAGTATGATCCATCCTTGATGTCAGTCTGCAAGACAGCAGGAATCCTCTGGGTAAGAAATGTTCTTCCTTCACTCCCAGGGAAACAAGTAGTCTACATCAGTGGGGTCTTAAAGTGAGTATTGGTCCATTATTCTGTATTTCCCATTTCTCCCCCAGCACCCAAGATTTCTTATCCTTCCTCTCCCTTCTTTCACCAGTTTTTTAGTCTAGAAGGACTATTTAACACATGAGTACTTAAGGTGTTAAAAAAAAAAAAGAAAAAACAGAAAATTCCACTCGTGGATTTGAGTCACAAAAACCCTGGTCAACTATGGTTGTTGAATCAAGTGGAGAAGCACAAGCTTTGAATCTTACATGAAAATATATTCTCTTTGATATCTCTTTCCCATGGAGAGTTTAGAACTGTGCACTGTTGATCAGGTTGACTATACCTAAGAGCCTTCTAGAAACCTCTTGGAATGTAGCCTCTCCACTTGGAATGTAGCAACGCCAATAAGCATGACTGAGTGCTGCCATTCACTTCCCAAAAGATATCCAGGGATATCGTTTTTTCAGACCAAATGTGGTCAATAATAATTTGAGCTCAATGATGAAAATATTGATGATCTCAGTTTACATCCCTCTGTGGAAGTGTATAATAGTGTATCTGCTAAGCTGCTAATGCAAAGATCCACAGACTTGATGCCTTAAAACAGAAACATAGTTTCTCACATTTCCTGAACTTGGAAATCCAAGATCAAGGCATCAGTAATGTTGTTTTTCTGAGATCTTTCTCCTTTGATTGTTCATGATTTTCTCTTGCCTGTGTCTTCACAAGGCCTTCCTTCTGCACATATCTGATTCCACATTTCCTTTTCTGATCATAGTGGACTAGGATTTGTTCTCATTTAACTGCTTTGGTAAAGACCTTGTCACCAAATTCAGTCACATTCTGATTCACTGAGAATTAAGACTTTACTTATGACTTTTGTGAGTAGGAGGCAGATGTCAGGATGTAATAAAACATGTCCTGTGTAACTCAAAGGAAGGAGAAGTTAAAATCATCTCCTGTGGCCTCCATGATTTTCAAGAAAGAACACATCTAATATAACCTCTTTCTCAAAATGCTAAGGGATAAGCTCAGAGCCTTGTTTCAGCATTACTACTGGGATTGAGTGGCAGTTCCTGTGGATAGGGATCTAAACTATTCTATAGGAGACAAGGATTGCTTATTCTAGGCTAAAAGTTGTTGTAATTTGCTATTTACTTGGAACATAAATCCTGATTGCTATAAAAGGATTGGAATTGGTATATAACTTTAAACCAAATGAAAGAGGGTAAAGCATAATCCTATGAAATTGAAAGAAGGAATAGATGTTACCAGTTACCTGGAAAGATTGAAATGTTACAGCTTCACCCTTAATTATCTTCTGGACTTCCTAGAAATAAGGACAACAAAGAAATATATCCAAATATGTCATCCTTGTAGACAGTTAAAAGAAAGCAAGTGAGCTTGCCCACCAGAGTACATTTTTTCCTGGAACCAAACCCAATAAGCAATTTATTGTGTAAGACATTCTGCAGAGACCTGAGCAAATTAAGAGTGTCAGATGTTGAGTAAGGGATAGTGGATCATAAAACAGACATTGTCCTCAAATAAGCTTAAGGAAAGTAATTATTTATAATAAAAGCTGTCTTAAAGCTAACTTTAGTATTATAAAGGAAACATTTGGCATAATTCATATCTTTGGGGAAATAAAATCCTTACAAAATTCCTCTCTCCTTGTGATATTTGGATTGACTGTTGGAGAAAGAAATGTTGAGGTACTAAGTGAGCTACCACATTGCAGTGAATCCCAGTAATGATTCTTCAGACATGCAATGTCTGTCTGCAGATGGTCTGGGTTTTGGAGCTGGCAGCATGTTAACGGTTTTTCAAAAGAAAATACAGACTTTTTTCTTTTCATGTCACTTCTCTCTTGCTGCTCTCCACCTTCCCCAAGTCCTCTTTCTTCTTCTCTTCTTCTTTCTCCAATCCCCAGTCCTCTTCCTTCTCTCCCCTTAACCTTCCTTTCTTCCTCCTTATCATCTTTCCTGTCCTCTTTGGTCTTCACTGTCTTCCTCCATTTCTTCTCTTGGCTCATGAGAGGGATCATTAAAGGTGATCACTAAGAACTGAGTGGTTTTCCATAATAGAGTGCTATGTCCTTGGTGTATTCACCTTTCCAGGACTGCCTTTTGCCCCACCCCCACCATACTAGTCTCCTGGAGTTCACATATTTTGTTGTTCCACCCGCATAGCGTCAGTGTCACTCAGTGACCAATAGGGTACAGCAGAAAAGTATGCTTTTAAGACAAGTGACTTTCTGCTTCCTGTCTCTTATCCTTTTTCTTGGCTCACTCTTGCTTGGGGAAGTCAGCCACCATGGCATGAGCAACCCTGTGAAATGGATCATGTACCCAGGCTTCCTGCCAGCAGTCACTGAATGAGGCTGAAAGTGGCTTATCCAGCCCGCCAAGCCTTCAGATAGAAGGCTACAGCCTGAACAGATATCTTATCAGTACTACCCAGCTAAACTGCTCTTAAGTTCCATGAATTAAAGAACTTGTGATATAGTTATGATACAATTCTGTGACCCACAGAAACTGTGGGATAAATATCTATTTCTCTAAATTGCCAAATTTGGGAATAATTTGCAACAACACACATTCAATTACAAATTGCTTTCATTGATACAGACTTTTCTGTCTCCTGCTGAAAAGCCATGTCATCAAAGAAGCTTGCCCTGACCGTTCTATCAAAACTAGCCTCTTCCTCCAGACCCTTGGCACAAACCTCCCCTTAACCTTCATATTCCTTATCACTACAGTTATTATACGATGTTTGTATTTGGTGAGTTTATGTCTTTTAAGCAAGGTAAGTTTCATAAGAATAAGGTATCATCCCTTCTTTTCATATTTCTTCATCTAACGTGGCACTTGGCATATAGTTTGTGCTCACTAGATATTGGTGGATAAGCTCAATGCTTAGGAAGATCTTCAGTCATGATTGTTGGCTCACAATGGGTGAATTTGAGGAGAGCGGTATGAGTAGAAGAAATCATGAAGAGATGGTGGTGGGTCTGCTGAGTGTAGGATTCACCAACATGCAAGGAGTATGACAGATGGAGGTGTCAAGCAATTTCCGTGTTGCTCTCCAGGAGTATCCTTGGGAAGGAAACAGACAGTGGTGACTCCCAAATTTCTTTCAGGAGATTTGGTGGCAATCTGGTGAAGATGCATTTCGTTAGCTTCTTATGAAAGACTGAAAAGAGCTGAAGAATCCACAGCAAAGACAGTGGCCTGATAGGTGGCAATCATAGCCTGTCCCTGTTATCCATTCAGGTGTTGCCAGTTGTGGACTCTCTTCTATGGACAGGAGAAGGTTTTGATATTTTTGTCAGATGGGAGACACAGGAAATACTGTCTGGCTTTATTTTATAGTACTAGTAAAGCTGCAGCCCATTTCAGATGTTTGGAATCATCTTTGATTGTTTTCTTTGTGTCTCAATCCACATCCAATTTATGTTCATTCTTTTGGTGTTATCTTTAAAACATACCTGGAATCTGACCTTTTCGCACCTCTACACCTCCATCAGCTTACTCCAAACTGTACTCATCGCTCTGATGCTTGCAGCAGCTTCCTTCCTCATTTCCCTGCTTATAAACTGGTGTTAAGTCTGTTTCTACACAAAACCATGTGGTGCCCTTAAAATATTTGCCAAATCTTATCATGCCCCTTTTAAATCCCTTGATCTCACAGGGATCACTGTATGGCTCGCCCTCTGCCCCCCTCACTTTGTCCACTCCTGCATGCTTCCCTTTGGGACAATCCAGCAGGTTTGCTTCTGTTTCAGGGCCTTGGCATTTCCTGTTCCAACTGCCTTGACTACTTTTCCCACAGATATCTCTATTGCATCTTCTTTTCCTTCAAGTGTTTTCTCCAGTATCACCTTTTCAGTCAAGAATTTTGTGACTATTCTTTAAAAAATTGAAATCTTACTGTACCATACTCTCCATCCAACTTCATGTTTTATTCTGCATGATGGAGCTTCTCATCTTACTACACACAGACATAGATACACACACATACAAACACATACACATGAGTATACAAATATCTACATATACACACATTATTTTATTATTTTTCTATTCTAATAGATATGTGCTTCTTAAACTTTAACCTCAGGGACCTGTTAAAATGCAGGCTCTGAATTTTTTCACATCTTCAGCTGTGGATCATACTTTGAGAAGAAAGTTCCTAGAACTGTGCTGTGTAATACAGCAGTCACTGGTCACAGGCACTTATTTAAATTTATTGAAAATGAATAGAATTGCTTATTCAGTTCATCAGTCACAATTGTCTCATTTCAGAGGCTCATCAACCACCTGTTTGTCCAGTAGCTGGAGATAGCATGAATACAGAACACTCTGTGACTACCGCGAGTTCAGCTGGTTAGCTCCCCTCTAGAATAACTGTCCAATGTGGCAGCCATTGGTCACATATGGCTATTTAAACTTAAATTAATTAAAATTAAATAAAAACTAAAAGTCAGTTCTTTATCTGCACTTGCCACATCCCAAGTATTCAGCAGTCATGCTTGGTCAGTGACTGTTGGAATGAATAGGTGATTCCAGTTATTTTTATCATTCCAGTGTCAGTATGGACAAATCACTTCAGAAGATTCATCTTTCCTATTTTATTTGGTCAATCTCCAGTATGTAAAAACAACAGAACCCATATGAAGTACTGCAAAATGTGTTTGTTGACTTGAATCAAAATACCATTTGCATCCTGGTCTTTATCCAATAGGTGATAGATGTCTCTTTTTTATGGAGTTGAAGCATCTTTTTTTTTTTGAGACTAGGTCTTGCTATTTTTGCCCATGGAACCACAGGCTAACGTTGCCCAGGGTACCACAGACTCAAGCAATCCCCAGTCTCCGCTTCCGAGGTAGCTGGGATTACAGGGACGCGCCACCATGCCCAGTTATTTTTTGGTCTCACTGTGTTGCCCTGAGCGGGACTCAAGCTGTGATCCCTAGCTCCAGCCGCTTCATAGGCTGAAGCTTACAGGCAAGAGCCACCGTGCCCAGCTTGAGTTGAAGCATCTTTTATTTATTTATTTAAATTGTAGTGGCATTGCCTTATAAGTTGGTATGTCTCTGGTGTGTATCACTGAGAATCAACTTGTACATATTTAATTATGCTCACTTCTAAGCGAAACTATTTTATCTAAGTGAATCTATTGCTAAGTGTCCAGTTCTGTATTTCAGTGGAAAATTAACCCCTTTGTCCTGATTTACCCACCCTCCTTTCTTCTCCCTTCTGGTAGTCAGTAATTGGTTGTGTGACCTGAAAGCTTCTTTTGGTTCTATTTATCCTGTTTATTTGTTTTCTCTATACTCCACAAAGAGTGCAATCATATCATGAACATTATTCCCTCTAGGTCCATCCAGATTGATAAAAATGGAAGAATTTCATTTTCTTCCATAGCCAAGGTGTGTGTATTTATGCCACATCTTCTTTGTCCACTTAGTGCAACAAACAGAAAATAATAGTTCTTGGTTATTATAAACCAATAAACATGGGGCACATGTATCTTTTCAAGTTCATGGTTTTATATTTTGGGGGGAAGTACCTTGAATTGAAATAACTGTATCATATGTAATTTCTAATTTTGATTTTTTGAAAACTCTCTACATATTTTTCCATATTGGCAGCATCAACATGTATTTATGGGGAGGGGTGTATCTTGAGAGAGAAACTGTGTTTGCTTTAGTTATTACTCTAATAGCTATTGCTAGGAGACCATCAACAAGCTGGATTCAATGTTCAGAATACTTTCCATTTCCCAGTTCCGGAAGGATCAGAGGGTGTTGGAGCATGTGCAAGCTGAAATGCACGAGGAACACAAGCATCGTCACAAGTCTTCTGCCTGAGCAGACAGAGAAGGCTCAGAGTTCTTGCTTTTCATTATTTCAGAGATGAATCACTCAATCAGTTGTGAAAACCAAGCCCTGGTGCCACCACGTTCTTGAAAATTTTGGTTTGAAGAAACTAAAACTAACAGCCCTTTCCCCCTTCCTAAGCCACTCCACTCTCATGGATATGCCCTTACAAAATAAATACTCCACTCTGAAACAGTAGTGATATGAGACCTACATGACAAAGAGATTCTATGACATCTTCAGAATACTTCTTATCTTCAACCCTTGTGTGTTTCCATTGTCATATCTAAGTACTCTGAGAAACAACACTAAGAGGCTGCATGTCTAAAAATTTTGCTATGTTTTTTGGAAATTGTTTCCTTAGAAGGCTGGCTATTCTGATTATCAACAGTACCCATCCTGCTTTATTTTTCCAGTAAAAAATATGGCTAAGGAGTCTAAAAAATCAGGACAAGAGACACATTTTAGTACTACCACATTGGAAAAAATATTTTGTTTGGCAAAGGGGAAACTTGTGAATGTTGTCAATAAATACCTTCTTCTTCAGTCTCAGCAACTAGAACTAAGAAAAAACATAAGCCATGAAGTCCTGTCTGCATCCTAATTCAGATGGATTATTTATCTTCTTGGCTCTTTCATATAGCATTTCAGTCTTATTGGATGAATCAAGTATCTTTTTGTCTTTATTCCAGCATCAGTAGAATATCTCTATTCTTTTACTCTTTGCAGTTGGACAGACTGGCAAGATTTAGTGATTTTGATAAAAATTGAGGGCAAATGCAGCACTCAACACTTAATATTTTTGATATATGTGCTGTTTTGTTATATTGAAGCTAATGTATTTCCTAAAGCTAAATAAAATACTAAACAGTGAGAATTTTAGTAACACCAGAGACTTGTGAGATGGCATCAATGCTTAGTCCTTGACCAGGTATGTGTGTGTGTTTCTCTGAGTGTTAGTATGTATGTGTATATGTGTATCTGTCTACTTAGTATCATTTTTTACAGAAAAGCAGTCTACCATACAAAATAAGAAATTTTAGTACTTCCAAAAATTTGACCCTTTAACCCTCATTATTGTCATAGCCTCTAATAGAGAATTTAAACGACTTTCCTGAAGACTAACAGAAAATCAGTGACAGAACTGACAAACAGAATCTGGATGAATGGTTTGTTAACTTGATCAGACTTAACCATGTTCCAAAAAGTTGAAAACAATTCTTTCTGTATTTGTGACATTGGTCAGGAGCAGAGTTGGTTCATGATTCTGTAGGGTGAACTTTTATCTTATCATATTGCAGTCCTACTACCTTGGACTTTTAATGTCAAGAGAAATGCTGATGAAGACATAGAGGTATTTTGGGGGGAGGTCCTTGGGGACATCTCAAGTCCTGGACCAAGATAAACTCAGGGAAATTTGGCAATTGTTAATAAGAGAGTGAAGGGCATTTGGTCTGAGTCTTTTGGCAGTCCCTCTGCTTTCACAGTGGAGATGGGGAGGGGTTTCGGAAAGGGTGGGAAGGGGCCTGCAAGAAGTCCTCTTATTCTGATTTTGCTAAGTCAGAAAGATGATGCTGAAAAATGTTTTCTGAAGGATTAGTTGTTCAGATGGGCACAAATCCTACTCAAGTTAGCTGCTTGGTGCTAACTTGAATGGACTCAGATTTATTCACATCCTAATGATTTCTTGGAGTAAAAGCAATATTAGCTAGAGTTCTTCTGCAATGGACTCCCTGTGCATAGCAGCAAGTATACCCTAAAAAAAAGTTATAAATATAAATATATATAAACCAATAGTCCTTTTATATAGGTAAAGTGAAATGTTAAATTTGTAGTTATAATTCTTTCAAAGTTGGGGCACTTTTAAAACATAAAAGTTTTCAAATTTCATCTACTGAAGTTGATTACTGACCATGCAACAAGAGTATCTATGGATATTAAAAATGAAATTTTCTATAGTTCCCCTTTTCCTCTGATAGTCTACCAGAAGTAAATTATCCTCTAGAAACTTAACACCTTTGTTTAAGGGACTATTTGACTTATTGAACCATGTCTCTTGGGGGTTGATATGTAGTTTTGTAACAGTTTTCAAGATACTTGATGATGGCCACTACTTATTTACACCAGGGTCCAATAGGCTTTTACATGAACAAAAGATACTATTGTAAATGCTGTACAAACAGGGCCATACAACAAAATGGGGAGGAAGTTATTAGTGATAAGTGAAAGTCCACAAATAGATCATGAAGTTTTTTGTTTGGATCAAGAAACCCTTCACTTTTGTTAAGGCTTATAGTTTACAGTTACTGGATAATTAGGACTCTGCATATATTTTGGTATTTCCCAGCCAGGAATGAATGGAGAGGGATTCCTTTATGATCTTCCAGATTGAGGCTAGTAATATTTCCATGCTCATCTCCAAAACTATTCTCTGTCACTGACAAATACTAGTGTCTTGACATTGGTATTTTCTGGGTTTTACACATTTAGTAGTGTTACATGAGACATTCCTTGACATCACCCTAGACCACATGGAGATACATTTCCTTTTGAAAATGGAGTACAACCCAAGAGTGTTCAAACCCAACAAATGCAACTAATGATTCATCTCAACCACAGTAAAAAGTTATGGGACCAAATCTGAATTTGTATCTCATCAGTTGCCACAGAGAATTCATAGGAGTTAGGTACCTAAATTCATCCAACTGAAAGCAAGAAGTAACCTGAAAAGTAGAAGTTGAGTTTGTATCACCATACTAGGTGCTTCTTAGCTTTAGTCGAAGGTAACTTTTGGTTGAATTTCCCCAAGGCCTGGTTGGGATTCCAGCTTTCCCAAAGTTGAGCTTTGGGTTCTCCAAAGACTTGGGAGAAACTTTGCTATGGGGGTAACGATATATTACTTTGCATCACTAGGAAACCTATAAAAAAGGGTCACTGTTCTCCTCAGTCAGAACAAGCTATTGATTGGGAAAAATTAGGCATTGGCACCCTGAGACCACAAAGGTCAACAAATATAGGGTATGGGGAGTCAGAGAGATACTCCCAACACTTGGGAATGCGTGGCTTTTCTTTTTGTAAATCATATGGAATCATTACAAAACATCATCACCTTTGAGTTTTTTTGCCACATGCACTTGGGTTGATGCACACATTTGAAAGGGAATGTATGCATCATGATGCATCATGGTGCATCATGCTTGCACCATTGCTTTCCAGTGTACACCATTTTTTAAAAAGAAACACACGTGTCTGAGGCAATGGCATCAAGGAAACTGACAGCTTGGAGATCTGGGGGAGAGACTGGTTTTCATTAGGTAAGTGAGAGGTCATTCTTGAATGTATCACTCTCATTTTTCTTTAAACCCACAGCCTTCTGCTCTCCAGCTTTCCAGGGTTTCTAAAGACATTATCTTTAGGGCATTTTGAAATTGTGATGAGTGAAAAATTAACTGGAGTTGTGCAGCCCAACTAGCTCACAGAAAGCCATTCACATGGATCCACATGATCACAGATCACATGTCAGCCTGTATGGCTGTAATGGGAACATGGAGAAGATGGTCTAAGTTATCTCTCTCTAGATTTTTCTAGTAACACCAAGGACCGGTGAGGCAAAGTGATCTCTTTAGAACCTTTACTATCTAGCAAGGGTTCATGAAATAGCAACACCTATGATGAGAGGGTGACATTGCAAAGTGAGGCCCTATACAGTTGAAATCCAATGCAATTGTGCACTTATTCTAGAAGAATGAAAAATATGAAACTATATAAAGATAATGATATCTACTCAAGAAAGACTGAGATAAAGTGGACAAGGCTATTTATCAGCTGTGACAGCTTTGTTCCATTATCTACTTCCTCATAAATGAAAAAGACCACGATAAGTTTGTTTAATGTCTAAATGTGAACAGCCATGATGTGAAAAACTGGAAGGGCTTTTCTTTTTATTAAAGTTTTTATTAAGGTTTTATTTATAGAGGGTGGCTGTGTTCATGAGAGCTTGGTGGAACTGGAAAGAAAGGGAGTGGCATTGAATGGTTAATCTTTGTATTTGGAAACTCTCCATCTTTTGCTGTCTGAGTGGACCCACTCAGACTTGGGAACACTTTTGGCTTTGAAAAATCCATGAGGATTGTTGCCTCCGACTTGGCGTGCCTCCAACTATCACTTTCACATTGTCTAATGGCATTCACTGTTTAGTTGATTGTTACTACAGGCAGATAACTGCACAATCATAACCTGGATAAAATGTGAGGTTTCTAAAAGCCCATCTTCAGTGAGACAAAAAAACTCATATCTTGGCAATTTGAAAAGTTACTCAATCTTACTAGATCTATCCAATAATATTTCAGATTACTGACATGACTCATTTTCAGTGAAAGGACATGGTATATTGAGGCAGCTCAGCTTTTCTAAACATTCCCATTGCAAGTACGTAACAGAGTGGTGGCAATGACTGCCCATATGTAGACTGGAAAACCAGAGCTATCCTGAAGTAGGGAGCCTGTAGGGTAACCGAGTTGGTCAGGCTTTTTCTTCCACTAGCCTCTATGATCAACACTTATGGTATTGCACCCTCCCCATGATTGTATAAAGCAGTAGGTGTGCACATGTATAAGTAGTCACACCTGGGCCGGGAGGTGGAGCCAAAGAGGCAGCGTTAACCTCAGCAAGGAGGGTGCACAAAGAAGACCATGGGGGCAGACCAGGGAATAATTGTGGAGATTTCTGGGGGTCTGAGAGCTCATTTGATGCCTACTTTCCTGCTTGTCATACAATTGGCCCAGCTTCCGTGCCTGGTGTGCTTGTTTGCTTCAATCCCTGAGAGCATTAAAGCCTGTAAAACCTATCAAGAGCTCTGACATTCTTCTTTAGGTGCTAGAACCAACAATGAACCTACCTTGATTGGGATGGTTGCACAACTGCACTCCTCTCACCCTCTCCCTGTGCTAACGTGGGGGCATGTGATGGCAAGCAGATGGGTGCTGTTTGCTCTTTCACTTCTCTTGTTTCTGGGACAGTCAAGTTGCTTTGAGTTTCTTTCCTTTTTTTTTTTTTTTTTGAGACTAGTTCTCGCTATTTTTGCCCATGGAACTGCAGGCTCTCATTGCCCGAGGTACCACAGACTCAAGCAATTCCCAGTCTCAGCTTCCCAGGTAGTTGGGATTACAGGCATGCGCCACTACGCCCAGCTATTTTTTTTTGGAACTAGGGCTCACTATGGGCCCCAGGCAGGACTCGAACCACGATCCCTAGCCCTGGCCACTTCATAGGCTGAAGCTTACAGGCACGAACCACCGTACCCAGCCTTGCTTTGAGTCTCTTAGGATTTGTTCCAGAAGCTGTTTCAGTATTGCTTTTATGATGTTCCATTTTGTCAAAATAACATTGTGTATTTCTGGGTACCTGTGAAAGTGTGTGCGCACAGGGATTCATCTATAGAATGACAATGGAGTAACACAACAGACCTGTCTCTCTGCATAAGACTAACATGAAGCAGAAAGAAAGTAATGTACTGTGAGGATAGTGAATATTGTGTTGGTCGTGGAAACATAGCACTTCATTAACTTTGTGGACTGTTTTCTCTGAGTGGGTTCCAGGATGCCACTTTGGATGCTCGGGGCCTCAAGGTTTATTCCTGCCCTCTTTGAGATGTACAATCCAAGTCAAAGGGTTTCTAAGAGTTTCACACCTGGGGGAGAACATTAGTCCTTTAGTAAATCTCATGAATGCAAGATGCCCAGTTCCATCAGAATACCTGGCACACATGGGTTCTCAATGAATACTTGTTGAATGAGTGAATAAGTGAATAAAAGAATGTTGCCATTCTTCTTTTTATTGTCCCTCCTCCCTCCCATTTATGGCATGCTATTATAGTTATCTAGTTTGAGTTCCTTTAGGGGAAGGATGTGGTATCTTTTTCAACTGGTACCTTTCATAGGATCTGATCGATAAGCACTTGTTAAAGGAGGCGAGAGTTGTTGAAAGCCATCTGCTCCTGCAAAACAAAATGACTGTCATTCTCTGGGTTTTCTGGGTCCTGAAGAATGACTGTTGTTCCCAGTCTCCTTCACGTGCTGACCATCTCATAGGTCAGGCTAAAATTCAGATGTACTAACCTTATATGTGACAACTTCCATAAGCAAGTGGCCATTCTACATTCCACAACAAAGGGAGCATTCTATGACAAAGAAATGGTTAGATTTGGAAATATTTAGGTCAAGAGGCTTTAAGAATAATCTGTCAAGTCCATCCTTTGATGCCTGGATAATGCTGATGGCTAACAACTGACCAAGAATTAGTTCATTTTCCTGGGTGGGACACAAGATCTTCCCTGGGGCAGCTCTACCAAGGTGCCTAAACAGTGTACTGACAGGCAAGGACTGTTTCTTATGCACTAATGAAATGGAGATATTCTTTCATCCCATGTGGTTTAAAATACTAACTGGCCTGCTGATTTGGGAAGAAAGGAAACTTTCTACAAAGTGGGTCTACGGCTTGAGGAGATAATGTGCACTCAAAGAAGAGGAGTAAGCTCATCCTGGCTGTGTTCTTGGGTGGAGTGGCAACAAGCTGGGTGTCTGTCTGTGGACATCACTTCTCCCCTATGAACAATGTTGCCTACTAAGAGGTCATCTTAGTGAAGTTTGTGCTGCTCTTTGGGCAAATCTCCGGGGTGGCATCAGGACCTACTGAGAGCACCACAATACCCCCATCTCTTTCCTGAAACATTAAGAACCACTTCTGGTGCCTGCATGAAAAACAAGACACCACTGATGGAAGCATGCCAGAGAAGAGCAGTCTTGTTTCCCAGCTGTTCAATGTGAGCATTTTCATGGCAACATTTACCTTGTCTGTAAGTGTCCTTTCTCCCTCTTCTCTCCATTCAGCAATTTTTCAAATTAACTTCTTTTTGACTAATCATGATTGCAGGTATTGAACACATTCACTACTTTAAGTGACACTGAAAATTTAGACATGGTAAGTGATTCTATTATATTCTATTGGTAAGTGATTCTATTGCTCACTTAGAGAACTATGTTTTTTGATTTCACATTGTGTGTTCATGCAGATTTCTTAAAGAATATTTCTCATTCTGAAAAAATGTCAGTGCATGAAGTTGTGAATTTCACGGGCAAGTGAACTTGATTTTCTGCTGCCTTATTCTTGGGGGTATTGGCAAGAGTGACAAGGAGTTGCCTCAAATTAATGTCCCCAAAGCAGTTACCAGTCCTTCTGGTTTATGTGGAGTCATCAAGTAATAGACAGACAGACAGACATATGAACAGGAATACTGCGAAATGGGCAATTCCTAATTCCTCTTACTTGCCTGAGTTGCCCTGGTGCTTGCTTTCTGCTGTGTTGGTCTTTCACAGTGAAAGGTTTGGGTTTGTAGACAATTGGAACCTATCAATTTCCTAATAACTCATACTTTCCCCCCTAGAAAGTTGCCATCACCACATGCAAATTTTAACATTCAGCGACTTGAAAAAATTATAACAATTATTGGTCAGCATAATTTTGAAGATTTTTCCAGTGCTGGTAACCGGTGACAAGTAAATTATATTCAATTTCACAGCTAGTTATCCACAATTCTGAAATCCAGGAAATTCAGAAAAGAAGTTTTGGATTTTTTATTATTTTGTCTGATGCAAATAAATTTGATGACTTGAATGCATTCAAGTCTATTTACAGTTTATAATACTCTAATGTAGGATAGCTATTGATCTCTTTTGTTGAAATACGACATTTAATTTGGGGTGTCATTCCAGACTCTACGAGAGTGTTAGAAATACATCACAGATCACTTCATAACCTATGAAGAGTGGTGAATTCTAAAATACATCTGACTCCAAGAGTTTGGTTAATGGAATTAAATATCTTAACGAAACATGAATGTAATGGTTTTTCATGCATCTCCTAATTTTAAGCCAAAGTCTATGGGAAGTAACAAAACCAAGGACATTTTTTTTTAAATGAGTACTAACTTGTTGCTTCTTAACAACTGCAGTAACTGACTTGTTTTCTACTTCAATGTTAGGCAGGTTTCTTGCTTAGTCTTGACTGTCCCCATCTGCTCAAAGTCTAGCCTGGGTATTAAATGACACTCAGCCCAATTACCAACATATTGCTTTATTTCTTGGCGGTAGTAAATTAAGGCTTTCTAGAATCATACAGCACGTTGTGATTTGAACATTAGGATTTAAAAAAAATGAGCATTCAATTTAGCAGTGACAGGAAGGAAGCAATGTTTTAAAACAGACAAATTTCCTAGTGAGTCCTTTTGCTCGGTCTTTAAAAATCTGAGGATATGTTTTCCCAGTAACCTCTCCCCAAGGGGCCTTAACGAATGAAGACTGGCAGAAGGAAAGACCCTGGGACTGTAGGTGCTGGGAAGGTAAGTGCTGGGAGTCAGCGAGAAAGGCAACTCTGTTTCTTGTTTGGAAGACAGTTGGATGAGTCAGGTGGTAGTGATGAAGATATTCCCAGAAGGACACCCTGCTCTGATTTAGGGAGCCATTTTGGGCCTCCCATGTCATTCTGGGAGCATAAAGCAGCTCATTTGGAGAAGACTCCAGTGCCAAAGGTTAGGAACAACCTTTGTGACCCTTAAATTCTGAAACATTAGATGGGGTGACAAATCAAGGAGCAGGGAAATGCTGCCATTAACCCCTTTTATGGTTCTGAACTCTTCCTCGTATATAAGAGCACAGAGATACTATCCTCAGCCAAACCAATCATTTCCCGGTACAGAGCCCCAATTGACATCTACATTGATGTTGATGCTGAGTAGACAGAGAACCTGGTTCACAGGACACTGGAAGAAGCCACTCTGGGTGACGCCACCTCACTTATCTCCTCCTTCCCTACATAAGACAAAGGAAAGAACATCGGGAGCCTACAGCAGGAGTGCAGTTGTCAGGCATGGAAGCTCGATCTAAAACAATTTCCATATATGTGGCTGGAGAGGTGGAGGTAAGTGGCCCTTTGAGAAGGAAATGGATGAACAGTTTGAACAGTGCAGAAGGAGGGTCTCAGCTAGAGAATAATTTGGGTCAAATCATATGTTTACCAAGAAAAGGGGAATCGATTTTATGAAAACAAGCAGTGGAATTTCTTCTGGCATTCTGATTTCTCATGAATGAGGCTGGTAATGGAATTTCTAGCCAAACAGGACCATTAAAATTTCTTCCTTGGCCATGATTTCAATCTCCTGGTCAAGGACCTGGCAGGTGGGATGTGTCTAAGTCTTCTCAAGGTGTTCCCTCTCCTGGTCTAGCATTTTTAAGTGAGCAGCATTTAAATACCTCGAAGCTGTCTTTGCCTTCCCTGACCAAGAACATGCAGACAGCTGCCCGGAGGCACAAGGGGCAAGCTGCACAATTAAATACTTAGGATTCAACTTCAACAGGCTTCGTGTGATGAAGTCTGAATGCACAAAGAAATAAATAGATGAGGCAAGTAGAAATGGGATGTGAATGACCAAGAACAAGGGCTCCTGCAGCTGCAGGACAGATGTGTCTGTGCATGCCACATGTGCGTGAGGGATTAGAAAAACTTTAGAGGACACGTGTCCCCTTGGGCTTCGCTTGTTAATTAAAAGTGGTGAGGATTTTTTCCCTTCATTTGCAAACACTCAACAAGATGAACCTGAATGTGGGAGGGTGGGTTTCACTGGAATTCCATCACCTTGGTTGTGATGATCCTGGGAGGGGGTGATGCAGACAGTCATGGTGCACACAACCTAGTTGGGTCAGAGAAAGATGCCTTGGAGGCTCACCTACTAAAAGAGATGGGGATGTGGTAATGTTCAGATTGGTGTGAGGTTCATGCAGATGACACTTCCCAATCTCCTGCAGGCATCCACAATCAGTGCTCTTGGAGGAGGGAGCTGCCTACTGAGCTACCTGCCCAGGTGTCTTCCCGGTGGACCTCTTGGTTACCTCCAACTAAAATGGGCACAAAGCTAGTCTTTGAGCTACCTGGCTTCTGAGTCAGTGCTGAAAGCTGAAGCCCAGATAGGTCAGGCGCTTGACCCAAGACCACACAGCTAGTTGCTGGCAGTGGTAGGGAAGGAATGCAGTCTTTCTAGTGTGCTGCTTGATGCAAGTGAGGGCTTGGAAATACTTTGCATTTGTCAAATGCTATCCCTCTTACTTAGTGGGAACTTGCTAGGGTATGAGACTGCGACCAGGGTTTAGGACAATCTACGTTTTAGGAGGTGTGGAGAAGAGTATTAGTCTGATGATTTGGTCTGGCTTTTGGAGGGAGAAAGGGGAGGAGGGCGGGAGGTGTAGAATATCAGACAACAAAGGAGGAAGGAGCATTTCTAGACACGCTGTAGTAAATCCTCTGAGGTGAATCTCTCGAGAGATAAGAAACTGTCTACAAAGGGTCTGAACAGAGAACAAAAGGAAACCGTAAACTCTGAGAGAAATTTGCTCCTCCCCCTTCCCATTAAAAAATTAGAAACAGAAACATTTAGCTTCCCAAGAACCTTCCTGGAAGAAACAGCTGGTATGACTGGGTGTTGGTGCTTACACGGGTTGCTTAGAAGTAACAAAACCGCCTTGTTTCGTTCACTTTCGTAGGAGACTGCGATGCGGGCCGCTGTCCATCAGAAGAAGGCGGGGTTAGTGTGCTCGATGACACAGCGCTTGCAGTGGCGTTTCACGAAGCGCAGCGCCTCCACCGACACCTCGCAGTCCTGGACGTTGAGCATCTGGAGGTCAAAGCAGTTGGCGGCCACGATCTGCAAGCCCTGGCCGGTGATGCTCTCGCAGGACTTGAGGCTGAGACGCTTGAGATTGAAGCAGTTCAGGGCCAGGCACTCCAGGCCCGTGTCAGAGACCAGCGGGCACTTGCCGATATCCAGAGACTTGAGCTTCGTGCAGTTCTTGGCCAGGTACTCCACGCCATGGTCCGTGATGCCTTCGCAGCCTCGCGCGTTGAGGTAGCGCAACTTGCTGCAGTACTTGGCGATGTAGCGGAGGCCCACGTCGGTGACCCGGCCGCAGTGCGCAATGCTGAGGTACCGCAGGCGGGACTCCAGCTTAGCGATCTCCCGCAAGCCGAAGTCGCTGATGAAGCGGCAGTCGCTGACGCTCAGCTCCTTGATGGAGGGGCAGTAGATCATCAGGTAGCGCAGGCCCTCGTCGGTGAGGCGCACGCAGCGCCGCAGGTACAGGTGGGTGAGCTGCGTGCAGTGTGCCGCAATGGTATGCAGCCCTTCGTCCTCCAGCACGAAGCAGTCCGTCATGTCCAGGTAGCGGATGGAAATCTGTTTGCCATGCAAGGGGGACAGTTTAATGGAGGCCTCACGGGTCAGGCTGATGCAGGTCACTTTGGAGCAGCCTACACAAAGAGACAGAACACAGGCTCAGAGCTGCTGCTGAGAGTCCGGCCTCTCCTGGACCGCCCTGCTAGGAAGCCTACCCCTCTCCTGATCCCGGCCCTGGTGTGATCCCCTAGGTCATGGGCCCTATCCAGGGAAAGTCGGGGAGGTTGTTCTGTATTGACTGGATTATCTACTTCAATGATTTGGGTTTTGGGGATTCCTAGGCATGAGAATGAGAGAGCTCCATGGGGTTCCAGCCCCAGATTCAAGGCTAGCTGCCTCACTCTGGGCAGGTGAGCTTTTCCTCGGTCTTCAAAGGAGCGTGATAAATTCTTGTCTAATCACCTTATAGAAAGAATATATAAGTGCCTCGTCTTCATCCTCAGCACTCTTTGTCACTTGGTGCTGTGAGACATTTATTTGTTGACTGATGTATTGGTTGTCCTTACTCTGGAATATGAGCTGAATATGAGGTTCTGAGAAAAGGGACCCTGGGCTGTTTGCAGAGTCCTTACACCTGGAACATAGCTGATGCTTGCTAAGGGATGGATGGATGGATGGATGGATGGATGGATGGATGGATGGATGGATGGATGGATGGATGGATGGATGGATGG
>PVHY01022390.1:0-22456 GCA_004024945.1 Uropsilus gracilis
CTTTCCTACCCTTCTCCCTCCTTCTCCCCTCTCCACCCCTTCCTCTCCCTCCACACCCTCCCACATCCTCCCCTTTTTCCTCTCCCTCACATTCTCTCTTTGCTCCTTTCCTTCCCTCTCTCCCTCACTCCTTCCCTCCCTCTCTCCTTCCCTCCTTCCCTTCTTAGCACACTATTAAATTGGCTGCCAGCTTCCCCTATTCCTGCTACCAGCTATCACAGCCCCCTGGGTCTTTTAGCCTAGCTCATAGATTGCAATCTTATTCTGCCTTTCAGCCTGTGGCAACAAAGCACTGTGGGTAACAGGAAGGAAACGGGCATTGGCTGAACACTGAAGAGCATCTGTATTATGGATCTGCATCTGAACTCTGTGAGCATTGGCTCTCTTTGTGTCCAGCTCCTTAGGAATTCCAGTCTTATTTGATAAACAAACAAAATGCAAATAAGCATAACCCTTGGGACATTTTTGAGAGTCTCAGCCTGCTTCTGCATTTTCTGCTTGCAACTCCAGTGGTCTTGCAGTTCATATACATTATTGCTTATGCTGTAGGGAGTAGGTTAAGTCAATTTTCTAAAGGGTGCTTTCCATGAGTCAGTTGAAAACTGGACTTGTGTTTGTCAACAGAGTATTTTTCCAAGTGTGGAGATTATAAATTGAGAGAGAAAACTCAACAACCAGCCATTGACTGCCATGATTCCTTAAAACCAGAAGATATTTTTAGGTTGAATTAGGGGAGGGACAACCTTAGTTCTGCATGTAGTTATCTTTGCATGTAGTAAATATTTGGAGAAACTTACTATTTCTTGTTCCTGTTTCCCATTTTATTGTGAATAAGTGAAAAGGTTATCATGACCACCCCACAGAGCCCTCTTTGAACCTCTAACAAACTGCCTTACGGCCCCTTCCCACAAGAAACCAGACTTGGCAAAACCATCCAAAGAGCAAACAGACAAATTCATAAGGAAACACTTTGGTTGGGAAGGGATTAAGAAAGTAATCCCAGGGGTGTCTCACACATAGTTTTTCTCTAGTTTTATGACTTCTTGCTGATGGTGGCAGGGGGGTGGGCAGTTGCCGAACCCCCCTCCCCCGCAGAACACTGTGTGCCTCTTGTGTTTTTGCATAACTAGTCAGTTAAGGCAACATTTTTATTTCTATAAAATGAACTTTACTAGTTGGAAAAAGAAAAACTCCAAACACAAAAATAAATGTTTTCAGAACATCTTTTTTTAAATTCAAATAGTCAGCTGCAGGTTATCACCACAGACCTTTTCTCCCAGGCTCCTGGTTTCTTTCCTCTGCCTGGTTGCCTTTGGTTTGCTGGAGACATTCATTAGTTGGTAGTTCTGGCTGGTTCCACTTCTGGGTGAAGTCTAATTATAGGTGCTCAGTCTGGCCTCGTCTCCCCAGTGGCCTTGCGGGCTGCCAGCCTCCTGGGAGCTTTTTGCTGCAGGTCCTTTCTCTGGTGGCAGCAGGGACCTTCCTCTGCTTCCTGTTTCAGAGTCCTGTTAGAGGCCCTTGCAGTTCCTGTTCCTGTTCTGTGGGATGAAATTGGTTCACAGCTTCTTTCTGGAGCCCTGGAAGGTTGTTAAGCAGAAAAACCCCATGGGTGTGCAACTTAGTGTCAATTTTTACTTTCCAAATAGTTGTCACATATTTTCCCTTCAAACACCACTCAGTTCTGCCTGGGGCAAGGTAAGAGTTGAAACAGTAGTTCGTGGTGTAGCATGGTGTAGCATGGTGTAGCGGTGGACGGTATTAGAGGAACTTACAACTTTGTGGGTATCAGGAGGAAACCAGGAACCCCCAGCCTGGGGAAAAGTATGCCTTAGAAATAGCTTTCGGTTTCTGAAATTTGGATATTAGGTAGGTGGAGCTTCTGGCTGTATTTTTAAAAGGTATTTTCGGAGAACAAAATTAAGTTTGTAACTTTTCCTAGTGACATCAAAGTGAAAACAACATCAAGGCACAATTGTCCATTACTGAAAAGTCCACTAGTGCCCTGATTTCTTCAGTTACTTTAACATTCTGTCTTTTTTGTCTGGCTGGAGATGGACAGATTGATCAATGTATGTGCCAGAGTATTGGAGAAGGGGAAAAGATAGGCAGCAAAGCTGAGTTTTAATGTCTTATGTGATTACTGCAAAAACATTTCTAAAGTGAGTATAGATCTTATGTTTTACTTTCTAGTGTTCTTTTTTTTTCCCCAAAAGAAGAAAGCCTGGAAACTGGATTATGTGTAACCCACACCACGGTAGGACACCTAGGGAAGACCCAAAGGAAACAAGAGAATTTGAAAGTTAGCAGCATCTTCTCCTTAAAGAGGAGGCACAGATGTTGCACAAGGTAACAGTACACATTCCATCACTGGCGAGCCTTTTTCTGTTACAGTAGGTAGTCAACAGGGAGGAAAGCGCTTGCCTTTAGTATATGATTCATACAGGAAGGAAGTTATATTCCTTTGTACAGCAAGTCTCTAAAAATGGTTGTGACCAAGTATATCAATTTTTCCAGCACTTTTTGTCTCTTCTGAGAACTCTTGAGAAACAAACTGGGGAAAAGTTAACTTGTGCATGTCAGGTTATCTGTCCATTGACTGCAGTTAGACAAAACCAAGTTATTTGCCTAAGCCAGGGAGTCCATTGTCCTTTGTAAACCTTGGTCACCCCTATTTCTTATTGACAACTCATCAAAGAAAAATAGGTAAATCCATGACTATTCTCTGTCAAAGACTTGTTCATGTTATGTTCAAGTTTTCTGATTTTTTATTGTGGCAGCTAAAAGCTTGGAGCTGAGGCATCCAGGACCAGATGAGCCATTCCTGCTACCAGGGGCAGGGCTCTCACCCCAGTTAGCTATTTTCCAATTTATAATTTGCTTACTCTAGGATGAGGTGACTCTAGGAGGCTAGGTCAGGGTTCTAATAGATATGTGTGCTGTGTGCTATGGAGTTCTCTTTGGATCACTAACTCCATAAAATAAGTAAATGGGGGAAGGTAACTGTACTTGGCAATGAAGAAACTCCTCCTTGAACAGAATAAATCAAGGGATTGAGTGGGAATGTTTCTGCTGCACCACTCTGTCAGCAGTGAAAGAGATTTCAAAGCATAAATGCTGTTGAAGAGAATTAGATTTAACAATCATCTAAGGTAAAATTTTTATGAGGCGCAGCCTAGCAGTCACTATGAAGTTCTGGTACCCTTTTGCTAATAAATTTTGGGGAAATCCTATAAATAGTCTTGGAAAACAATCCTGAAGAAAGCTGGTTTTGACATTCAGTCAATACCAGGGAGGGAGCCCCTTGCCTCCCTGAGTCCTGGTTGCTGTGACTGGGGTCAGTGCTATAAATTGGGCTTTCTTCAGGCAAGTCTGACCTGATAGGTGGATTGCCAAGTAAGAGCAAAACAAGCCTTTCTGTAGAGTGAGCCAGAACACAGGGTTAACAACACAGGGTGGGCACAGTTCCCGTCCTTGGTTCCATGGAACTGCTCCTGAGTCTGAAACGTTATAGATGCTTTCAGTCATTCCTTTCTGAAAGTATGTAATTGCCCAGGGTGCGCCTTGTACTATGGCAGATGTACTGAAGAGTGACAAGAGAAGGCTTAAATCTGCAGAATAGAGGCTTACAACATCTGTTTCCATGGGAAAGACGGATGCTAAGGAAGAAGTCAGGAAGAAGTACCTGTACTTCCCATCTTTCCCCACACAAGTTCTATTTTTAAAACACTTCTAAGAAATTTAAGTCATGAAGTATTTCAGTCAGAAAGTCCATGAAATAAAATACACTCTCCTGCAGTCACTGCCTAAATATTAAACATCTTGTCACTTGTTTCACTTCCCTCTCTGTCTCTTTTAGAGCAGTAAATCATTCTGGACAGAATTAAAACTCCTTTATACCACATCAGTTTCCTGTCTTGGGAAAGGCCTTCCTTTATGGGATGTGCTCAATTGTAATTTTTATAAATCTACAATCATGATTTTCTACAAATAGAAGAACATGTCAAATACTGAATTTGCCCATTGACTGAGAAAACCTGTAAGATATTAACAGGTTCAGAGAGGAATTTGAAGAGTAGATATTCTAGATATACAATAGGAGTGCTGAATGAGTTTGCTAATAGATACAAAACTGATGACCTGATTCTGGACATATAAATGTTTGGCCTTGTTGTCTCCACAGCTGGGGATTGGGTAGATGTTTGTGAAACAACACACATATGTGTCGCTGTGGATGAGAATTACTTGCTTTAGCTCTCAGTTTTGTGAGGCTGAATGTCTAGGGTGACAGCATTGAGATGGCCCAGCCAGTAGGTGGATGTTGAGAGGTGCACCTCCTTTCAAAATCTCAGTCCTTGGGATTATACCCCCTCCTCCTCCCTCCACGGGAAAGGATACCCAGCTCTTTTCTTTGCCTAATTCCAAGTCTTTAAAACTTTGTTTCCATAGAAGGTTTATCCTTCTCAGCAGTTCTGTACCTAGGTTTTCATCAGGCACTGCTACCTAACCAGATGCAAGGTGTCTGCTACATTCTTTGCTCAAGTGCTTTGTCCTCTGAAGCTGTTGATGGCCCAGGGAGGCTCCCAGAATGTGTCCTTTTAACCTTTAACTGGGATTCCAAATTGTGGTTGCCTCAGTTCAGGTAACATGTAAAAACTGGGTATTAGGATGTCAGTCATGTGCTTTGGGATATGTTAAGAAGTACAAACCGGCTAGGCAGAGCCAAGCCAGAAATATGAGAGTGTGATGGCTATCTGCAAACCCACCTCCAATTCTCACACAAGGAAATCATCTCATGACTAATAGGAACTTCAGTAGTCTAGACTGCACAATATTGTTTTATTATTTGCAGACAAAAGTCCTTAGAATATTTTACAAGGCTGGCAAATTGTTGTAAAATTCCAGAGCCAGATGTATTGCTTTGGTCTTGTTATTTAAGGCAAAGCATGCCCAGTGAACAGCAGGCATTAATTATCACACACTGAGTGCTTCACCAGTCACTATACCTACCCGAGCTTATTCATCTCTTTGCGGGAGATGTTGTCAGTGCATCTGTCTGTATGTGGGGAAACTGAGACCTGGTTTATTGGGCAGATTTTGAACACTACTGTGAGATTCCAGACTCTTTCATTTGTAGCTGCCCTCTTCTGTTTCTCAAAACTAAATCTTCTATTTGAGAGCATTTAAATGATTATTAATACCATGGTTACAGACTTCTCATTGCTGTACATTGCTGATGAAAGATTCCTTTTTAAGTTGCATAGAATTAAGCTAAGAGTGCAGTTTCTGCCTTTTATGAGTGTGCAGCACACCTGTTGAAGTCAATAATTTGATAAACAATTACTGGGCGCTACCATATGAAAGATGATACTCTACATAGTAAATAGGTTAAAAATTCAGTAGAGTATTTTTAAGAAGTTCATAATGTGGGTGATTTCATTGAACTGTATACTTGAGAACAATATTTAATTGTGGTATCATAAATGTGAAAATGTACTGAAAATTAGAATCTTACACAACTGAAAACTATGTGTGAGCTCCCTAGTTCATTTTTGGTGTGAAATAAGAACCATATTCAAAATTATTTAATCACATTCCCAGTTCTCTCACAGATCTTTATGATCATTTGTTAATATTCCAAGGAAGTATAGTTCTTTAATCTTTCTATATGGATGCTAGTGAAAACACAAGTACTGCTTTCACTGCCTGAGACTGAAGCCTTCTTTTCCCCATGTATTTTTTTTTTTTTGAAACTAGGTCTCACTATTTTTGCCTGTGGAACCGCAGGCTTTCGTTGCCCATGGTACCACAGACTCAAGCAATCCCCAGCATCAGCTTCCCGGGTAGCTGGGATTACAGGCGGGTGCCACTACACCCAGCTATTTTTTTGGAACTAGGGCCCCAGGTGGGACGCAAACCGTGATCCCTAGCCCCGGCTGCTTCATATAGGCTGAAACTTACAGGCACGAGCCACCGTGCCCGGCCCCCCATGTATTATTTTTGTAGTAGTAGAATTTTGTAGCAGTAGCAGTAGAATTTGGTATTAATCTTTTTAGGTGAAAACAATCTAGGCTTTAGATAGTTGAATATGCAAGCAATATAATTTCAACTTCTTATTCTCTAGACCTATAATAAAGTTGCGTGAGTAACTTGGTTGATAATGCCTGGAATATAGGGCCCATGGCTGATAGTCAGTATGAGAATGCCAAGTTAATGAATGGCTGGACTAGAATGAGACAAGTATACAAACAAGTATACAAAATTCTATTTAGATAGTAAAAGCAGGCAAGCATTCAATGCATTGTTGATGCAGAAACCTATCTGTATTATGGGATACCTAGCAAATGACTGAGAGTTATTGTCTCCTGGACTACCTTTGAAATTTCTTACTTTCTTTCTTTTTTTTTTTTTTTTTGAGACTAAGTCTCGCTATTTTTGCCCATGGAACTGCAGGCTCACGTTGCCCGGGGTACCACAGACTCAAGCAGTCCCCAGCCTCAGCTTCCCAGGTAGCTGGGATTACAAGCATGCGCCACCACACCCAGCTATTTTTTTGGGGAGTAGGTCTTGCTACGTGCCCCTGGTGGGACTTGAACTGCGATCCCTGGCCCCGGCCATGGCTTCCTAGGCTGCCATCTACAGACATGTGCCACCACACCCGGCCTACCTTTGAAATTTCTAAGCAACATTTGTGAATGTACACTTTACAGAACATTTCTAAATATTTTTGAAACACACACAGACACATTGTTATGTTAAGTTCTACCAAGACCATTCCTTGTGTTCTACCAAGACCATTCCTTAAGATTTTTAGGACCTGGCTTTGGGGAAAAACTGCCTTTGCTTGTTTCAGTGAAAATTCAGATCTGATGAGGGCAGTAGAATTTGAGTTTCTGATCAGTTTCCCAGTTATAATGGCCCAGCACTTACTGTTTATATAAAATCAGAGTAAGAAAAGATTTGTACATAAATTAGAGGGCCAGGGAGTCTGACCTTAAAACTTAAGGTGTCTCTTGGTGTGTGTGTGTGTGTGTGTGTGTGTGTGTGTGTGTGTGTAATAAATTGCAAAGCACAATTGCTTTGGCTTGACCTGGTGAAATTAGAGAAGGATGTTGTAGCTTGCACGTGAGTTATGACAAGAATAGTTGGCCTAACTTTTCCTGCCAAGCAACTTTGTGCTGCCAATATTTTTATGTGTTTAAAGTCTTCTTGGCTGTTGGTAAATCTGAAATAAAATTGGAAGGGAAATGCTAGCCTAGACTCTTAAGAGAGTCCTAGACTTTACCTTATAAAATTCATTTAGTTAGAAAATTCATTTAATGATTAATTCTGCTGTAGAAAATTCACTTAATGATTAAATCTGCTCCTGCAGTACTTACTAGAATGTCCACTTGCAGATCTGCATTCTCCCCAAAAATTTGAAAGTAAGTTCTGTCAGCATCAGGAGAGCTTTGCAGAGTCAGTTATGTTTTTGACTTAACATTTAACTTCTAGGAATATTTTGTGTTTATTAGTCCACTTTACATATATTCATGAGTTGCATGTTTTTAAATATTACTCTTGATTATGTCACCAACCTCTAAGTGACCAAAATTCTTACTTATCATGAACATAGCGTGTATACACAGTTCACTTTTAAAGAAATGATTAAGATGAAGATATATTAATTAAGGTAAATTGCAGGAGCACTTAAAAACTACCAGTATTCATTAATGACTGGCTTAGAGAATGACTTGCCTGAATTGATGGGACTTTTTAATAGTTTGAGCAGAATTCTTCTATTCTTGAGTCTATCTTTAAAGCAACAGATGACAGAAAAAAAGGCAGAAAACTACAGGCAGTTTGTAGAGCCTGAACTTCATAGACTTTGCTGGTTATATTTGTAACTGTTGTTATGTGACTCATTTTATGACCATTTGTGGAATCTTCAAGAAAACAAAATTTTGATATCTTAAGTGACACTCTTTTTACTTCAGCCAAATCTTTTGTACCCTTAGAACTAATATTAAGCTATTTCTGTATCTCTCCCTGGTTTGTCTCCAGCAGTAAGGCACGTATTTTCACTGTGGAAAAAATATAGGAAAGCATGGAAAGATGCTACCTCATAGTCTCCAAGCCTTATGGAGGTTAGCACTGCATTCAGTCAGGTTTCATAAATATATAGAGATTGTCCTTCCTGATGGGTAATCGCCGAATTACCCAGGATTGTCCTCTCTTCTCATTACCTGTGTCCATGCATTTTTAATGGGGAGTAGGCCAAGAAGGACCAAATCCTATCCCCAACCCAATCCTTGGGAACTTTGATGCAAAGTTAATTCCTCCAGGGCACTGCTGTTGAATCATTTTGTACCTTTTGTTAAAAGTAGCATCTGATCTGTTGGAATAAGTTTGCAGAGAGACAGGGCATAAAGCAACCATGAATTTTCTGTTTTCAGATTTTACTTTTTTCTTTTTTTGCTTTGTTTTCCTTGGTTTATTTATCAGTAGATTAAGAGCATATAATTCAAACAGAGTTCTGTGCCAGAGGATAAGCTGCACTTAATTTGAGAAAATTTCCTGAGAGCACTGAAGGAGAAATAGCCTACAATTGGAGAATCCAAGGCGCTAATCTACTTTCAGTTTGCAGTTAGCTGGTCTAAATGCTCAATTTAAGATTTGGACTGGGTTACAAGCTTCCGCTGACTTTATATGTACTGTATGAGAATTATGAGTCTGTGAGTCTTTTTTCAAGACTTATAATTGTCCCTTTCAGCTACAGAAGAAAGTATTACTCAACTTTTAAACCATAATATGTACTTAATATGTGGTCACCACGGAAATTCCTTCCTCAATTCCCTGAATTGTATATTTATGAACTTGTGCTTAGTATTCTTTTTCATTTAAGGGAAGACCAGTCTTGGAACTGTTTGTCTTTATATTTTTATTCTCTTTAAGATTTGTGTAATTTTGCATTATGTGTTTGTTAGTAGCTGCTATCCATTATCTGATAAAACAATCTCTTAAAAGCTATTAAATAACTCAATTTGTTCCAAGATGCATGTTTAGTGCATACTTGATTCTTGGGGATAAAAAAAAGCAACTGTCACTCCGTAAGTCTTGCATTATATGTGAAATGACTTAAAAATAACAACTGGAAAAGTTAAGTCCTATATTCTAGGACAATGAGAAATTCTTTGTTAAAATTTGTTAAGAATGTCTGACATAGAATTTGTTAAAAATGTCTGACATAGAAGGAACAGTTTCAGGTACTTTAAAGGATAGTTAAAATATAATTCCACATCTCTTCCTTGTCTGTCTTGTTTATCCTGTATTTCTAGTGCTTAATATAGTGCTTGGGACATAATTGGTACTTGATACACACTGATGGATTGAATGTGTGAATACGGCCCTTTCTCTTCTTTATGTTTCAGTTTTGGTTTTTGATGTGTGCTTTTCCTACTTAAGTGTGTGTTAAAGCTCCTAGGTGGGCAAAGATCACATATATCCCCCATCTCTCAGGATCAATGCTTAGCCTTTAGTCTACACTTGGTACTTATAGAACAGGACTCAGTGACATCACACCTTCCCTTGAGGGGCTTAAGGTCTGATGCAGATCCACCTATGAACATTGGTAGGTTGTGCTAATTATTGTACTGGGGGTTTATGGAGAGTGCCTTGAGGACACAGATGATGGGAAGAAAGGATTATGTGGAGGAGAATGGTTTAGGCTTCAGGCAGGAGGTGACATTTGAGTTGAACTTTGAAGGATGATGGTGAAAATACTTCTTATGTTACCAACATTTTAAATTATAAGAGTATTTAAGTCTCCCTGTAAGCAAGAGATAAACTAAAAAGACAACCTGTGATGGAACCAGGGAAACTCCAGCATTTCAAGAGGGGCAGAGGAAGGCAGCAACTAATAAGAGAAATGATCAGGAGGAGGGCTAAAGTTTCAGGGAAAGTTGGGAGTGATTGGGAGGTGGGAAGAGGGGAAAGAGGAGGAGGAACAATAGCTGGTTGAAAGTGAAAAGAGAATTTCAGAAAATCTGTGAAGTTGAATGTTTCCAAGAAATAACTGTATTTCAGAAAAATAACTGAACTGACTAATTAGAAAGCCCCTGATAACATTGGAAAAGTAGTTTCAGGAACATAGATGGCAGCGTAGATGACCAGGCAGAGTTTCTTGAGTGATTGCTGGTCTGGTGAGCAACAGGAGGCATAGAATGGAGAGTATTATTGCAACAAATGCGTTGGTGAGGGAAGCAGGAAGAGAAGGTCGCCTCTGGAAACAGAGTGCCCTGTTTTAAGAAAAGGCACATTGCCTGGCCTTGCCAGTTGTTCGTGCCTCCAAGACAGGATCAGATCAGTGAGCCTCTAGGCTGGGTTATTATTTAACATGTTTCTCTGGGAATGTAGAATACAAATTCCCAACTACTTTCTTTTGGAGCATGATCCTTTGTAATTGCACATACACACACACCCACCCACCCACCCACCCACCCACCCCGTGCCCATTAGCTGGAAAACACTGCCTGTACCAGTTAGGCCTGAACTCATAATGATGTGCTTAATGTAGGATTCCTGATGGGTACAGTCTGTCTATAGAAGGGTAGCACTTGGACTGGAAGTCAAAGTGCTTGCTCACTTAGGAGCTGTATCTCATATGTGGGAAATTTCCTTCCTCCATCTCCAATGTTGGATGTCACAGACATTTGAAACCTAAAGAATAGAACTAGCAATGCTTTTCTTTCCTTAGTCACTTGCAACAAATACTTCATTGCATGTAACACTGGGCACTTTAAGTAAAAGTGCGATTTTTTTTAAAAACGATTTTTAAAACCCAATGTAAACTTACAATGGAAACATACTTTTTTCAAGACTCTGAATGTGCTTGGGGCTTTCTTCTCTGTAGCTTCCAAACCACTCCAGATGGAGGGCTGCTTATTGAAATATCCCTGGCTTCGCCTGAAGGTGTTCTCACCATCAGATTTGCTCATTCTTTTCTATTCCTTGTCTGTCCATTCCAAAGAAGCTCAACCTCATCTAGTCTGAATAGTTCCTAGTGTCTTACTGGTATTTTACAGCTCCTGTAGCCTTATCTTTTTTCTTCCCCCTAAATTTATTTTTTTTTCTTGTGGTGTTGTTTATTTCTATACAGTCACTGGCTTCTCCCCTCAGGTGTAGTCCTGGTAGTTCTCCCATCACCATAGTCCTTTGTGCTCCCCCCCCTTTTTTTTTTGAGACTAGGTCTCGCTATATTGCCCAGGGAACTGCAGGCTTACATTGCCTGGGGTACCACAAACTGAAGCGATCCCCATCCTCAGCTTCCCAGGTAGCTGGAATTACAGGTGCATGCCACCAGGCCCTGCTATTTTTTTTGAGACTAGGTTTCCCTATGTTGCCACAGGCGGGTCTCGAACCCATGGACTCAAGCAATTCCTAGTCCTGGCCTCACTCCATAGGCTGTGATTAAAGGCACACAACACTGTGCCTGGCCACCCTTCCCTTTTTTAATCCACTTCCTGGTCCTCTCCTGGATGTTAAAAACAAACAAGCAAAAAACTTCAGATCTGTAGCCTTATCTTTGATACCTACCATAGACAGAGAGGAAGAGCATTGACTGCCTATAAAAAAGGGAGTCTTATGCACCATACTTACCAGAGTTGGGAAAACATTGCTTAGAAGTATTTCCTTTCATGTGCTTAATGATTTCTTTGCACTAAATTTGCTTGCCCTAGGAGAGAGCTCTCTCTCCATCTCTTTTTTATCCTTGAAAACATATTTTCCTTTTTTTTTGTAATCGAAAATCTATTTTCTGAGAACTGAATATCGGTTCCTAGGTAGCTTTTCAAAAAGAACTTGTTTTTAAACATTGGGTCATTGAGTTATACAGAATCTTCTTTGATAATTGTTATAATAGTGGTAATTATAGTAAAATGATTAGGGTAGCGGGTTTACACAGTTTTCTAACAGCAGCATGGAGAATCAGAAGTTTCAGTCCTTTCGTTCTTGTGGATAAAACTAACTTATTGGTGTCCAGTATCTCCTCAATATATCGTTCTAGCCCAGGTCCCCAGAGCTGTGTTTAACCATCTGCTGTGCCTGCCACACCTACCTTGTGGCACACAGAGGGGCCTCAGGCTCATTTCCAGGCAGAAATGAGTTTCCAGATTCTCTTTGTTATCCCTAACATAGCATTTTGTGGCATCCCTTAAATTGTATAATTTGGTGTGTTTTAGTAGAATTATAAAATGTCTCATCATCACCAATATTTAATTTCCAGATATTTTCATCACATCATAAATAAGTCCTATACCCAGTATCGGTCACTCCCCTTGTGCCTCTGGCAATGATTGTTTTACTTTGTACTCTAGGAGTTTGCCTGTTCTAGGTATTTCATTTAAGTGGAACAGTATGACATATGGTATTCTGTGACCGGAGATTTTCACTTAGCACAGTGTTTTCAAGATACACCCATGTTTTAACAGCTGCCAATACTTCAGTTCTTTTTCTGGTTGAATGCACTTCCACTATATGCCAATATAACACATTTTGTTTATGCATTCATCAGTTGATAGACATTTGGGCTATTTCCACTTTTTGACTATTGTGAGTAAAGTTACTATGAACATTCATATACAAGCTTAAGTAGACATATGTTTTCAGTTCTCTTGATTATATATGTAGAAATGGAATTTCTGGTTCATATGGTAGCTCAATGCTTAACTTTTTAAAGCATTTTCTAAAGTGATTGTACCATTTTGTACCATTTTGGTATCACAAATAATCTATAAGAGTTCTAGTTTGTCCACATCCTCACCAATGCTTGTTTTTGTCTTTCTTTTTCATGCCAACCTAGTGGATATGAAGTGGCACCTCACTGCAGTTTTGATTTGTATTTCTCCAGTAATGTTGACCATCTTTCCTGTGCTTATTGTCCATTTGGATATTTTCTTTGAAAAGTCTCTAGTCAGATCTTTTATCCATTTTTGAATTTGTCTTCTCATTTTTCACTTGGACTGGTTCTTTATATCTTCTGCATATCCAAATTGGATACTGATTTGTGAATACTTTGTCCCATTTTGTCAGTTGTTTTTTTCATTTCCTTGACAGCTTACTTTGAAGCACAGATGTTTTCAATTTTGAATAAGTTCAATTTGTGTATTCTTTTTTTCTATGTTTTCTGTGCTTTTGGTATCTTGTGTAAGAGCCATTGCCCAGTCCTAGGTCATGAAACCCCTATGTTTCCTTTAAGAGGTTTATGGTTTTGCTTTTTCATGTAGATCATTGACTTATTTTGAATTAGTTTTTGTATATCACTTAAATAGGAGTTTGCTTTCATGCTTGTCCATGGGAATAACCAGTTGTCTCAGCATTATTTGTTGAAAAAAACCGTTCATTGTCTTACCACTGGATCTTCTTGGCACCCTTGTCAGAAATCAATTGACTATAAATATGAATTTATTTCTCAATTCTGTTTCATCGATCAACAGGTTGTGTCCTTATGTCAGTGCACCATGGTCTCGAATAATTACACTTTGTATTACATTCTGAAATTAGAAAATATGAAAGCTCTAACCTGTTCTTCTATTTCAAGATTGTTTGTGCTATTTTGGTTTCCTTATATTGCCATTGGAATTTTAGATTTACTATTTTCTACAAAAACACAGGTCTTCCTCCTATTTTTAACTGTCCCTGGTATGCTTTCTTTCTCAATCCATTTTTTCTTCTTCTTGTTCAACTTTATTGGCTTTAATGACAGCAGTCTCCACTTTTGCTTCTTAGTTATTTACCAGTGAATTCATGAGTGAGCTTTGAATTGCAGAGATTTCAGGTTTTTGGCTTTCATTGCAACCTGGAATAGGTAATTTCCCTTCTTTCCTTTTGTCTCACCTCCTCCTCTCTTGCCTGGAAGTTTGACTTGGGTTCTCACTTTTCTCCTATTTCTATGGCTATGTACCAAGTTGGTCCTTGGTCACCTCATGACCTATGGTGCAACTTGAATGTATTTGCCTCCTTCCTTTTCCTCCTCCTTTCCTTTCTCCCAACCTACCTACCCCCTCCCTCCCTCCCTCCCTCCCTCAATATTCTACATACTAGAATTTTGGATGTTGGTACTGTCTGACTTCAGAGTATATGAGAATCACTTATTACTTTGTCTGCTTGTTAACTAAAATTTAAATACTTAATTGTGCAGTCAAAACATTTCTTGAAAGATAAATATGTTCCTTGTGATTTGATTTCTTACAAAACATATAGACAACACGATTTTTCTAAGAAAAATGTCTGTTGAAAAGTTACTTTCCTGTATTATACAAGCATACTTTCCTATATCATGCTCTTTCTAAAAGTAGTCCCAATCTGTAAATATTTCCAGGGGAAGTGATTTGCTGCTTTGCTGCTCAGTGTCTCAGTATTAATATACTAGGTAAAGGAATGGAGTTTATTATAGATTGTAATTACCCACTGTAGCCTTCCATTGTTTTAATTGAAATTTTCTCTGAACTGTTACCTTGATTTAGGAGATCTTACTACTCGCTGTTTGCTCTGTAAATCTTTTGATGACCTCTGTCCCTAACCACATATTCCAAACTGTCCAGTTTTGTTGGGCAAGATATCCTAGTACCTGGTAATCTAAAACCCAGTTATTGACTACTCTGGTAATGAAGGGACTACATCTATGCCCCCCGATAATCTACCAGTCTGTCCATTACCATGGTCAATTGAAGTAAAACTGCTGTGATCCTTTGGAACAGCAAGGGCATGCCTTGACCTACTTGGCTGGGAAATAGGTGGTGCCCAGCTATTTCTGTTTTTGAACTGCAAAGTGATTCCAGAGGTCATCCTTGTGCACATTTTTTGGCCTTGTTCTGAAGGGAAAACATGGAAAATTACCCTGTAGGACAGTTGTTGCAGATTTGCAGGTGAGATGTTTATGCAGCTGGCCTCTGGACTGGTAGTGGGCTATGGGGCCTGCTGGGATCCAGTTCTCCAGTAGCTTCCTGAGTTGATGCAGGGAAGAACCCTGCCCACCTCATAGCCCACCATGCAGCTGTGGTAGTGCTGCCCAGAAAGGGCCCGTTCCTGAGAATGTAGATGTCTATGCATGTTCACACTGGGGATTTGTAGCTGCATAGCAGAGGACTAGAAAAACATTTCTTCTTAATGAAGGAAAAGAAGCCATCTATTATAATGACCAGAACTTGGCCTGTGGATCTGACAAACCTCAGAAACCTGAGCCTGCCACTTAACTCCTCTATATTTCTACACCTACCCTGAAAGGTTAAATGGCTGGCATAGATTGTTGTGATAAAAAGTATTTTATTTTCAGCTGCTACTTTTTAAAAAAATAACTTTGGTTTACACAGCACTGTATGTGATTTGGAAGCAGAAGTCTATGCACACATATGTAATGTATGTTACCATACCACAGTCACCACCAAACACCCATAATCCTCCACCCTAATCTACTGCCCCCCAGCACTTCCTGTGCTGGCCCTCCCCCTCTGACAGCTTTAACTATGATTTCCAGGGTTTGTTTTAGTTTAGTTGTGCCTGGACCTCTGTTTTACTCCTCTATATTCCATTTGAATGTATTTGTCTTTATCCTTCTGACATATTTCAGAAGCATAGTTCCTCCCAGCTCAATCCATGTTGCTAAAACCAGTAAAATTTCATCTTTTCATAGCTTTTTTAACAACTAATAATTCCACTGGGTAAATATAGCACATCTTCTCAGTCCACTCATCTGTTGTTGAACGCTTAGGTTGTTTTCCTCACTTGGCTATGTAACTGGAGCTGCGGTAAACATAGGCTTGCGTGTATTCCTTCCATTAGGATTTTTGTTTTCTTCGAGTAGTACTTTAGCGGTTATTTAATCCAAAACCTTATCTGCTGTATGAATCCACCAAAAGGCTTTTAGTTGTGCTTTTATTCTTGACCACATTGTCTCGCTCATTTAATTGGTAATCTCATGATGATGTCTGGATTTCTGGGTTTTTTTTTTTAAGACTAGGTCTTGACATTTTTGTCTGTGGAACCGCAGGTTCATGTTGCCTGGGGTACCACAGACTCACACAATCCCAATCCTCAGCTTCCCAGGTAGCTGGGATTACACGTGCGTGCCACCACGCCCAGTTATATTTTTTTGGAACTTGGTCTCACTATGTGCCCCCGGCAGGACTTGAACTGCAATCACTGGCCCCGGCTGCGGCTTCCTAGGATGCTGCTTACAGCCATGGACCACCATGCCTGGCCTGGATTTCTGTTAAGACACTGTTTGAAAATTCTCCACTGCCTAGGCCTTTAGAGATGGTAGATGGAGGAGGAGGATGGAAAGAGGAGACCCTGGCAGTAGGTGTGTGGTAATGGTGGTGCTCAAGGTGACAGGTTTGCAGAGAACTGAGAAGTAACCCAGCCAGTTCGGAGAATGTGGTGGGAAGAACACATGCTTTGGGGTCAAGAGGCTGCCTTTGAATTTCAGTTCTGCCTCATGTATTCTCTCTGTGGCTGAAAGCCAGTATTTTACCATTGTTTTTAGGACACACTGAAAGCATCTAACATGAAAGGACCAGGCACACAGTAGGTGCTTGGCCAACATTGATATATTCGCAGTGTTTATTGTTGTGAGAGATCTGTGTTTCAAACACAGCTGTTGTCTCAAACCTCAGTGGGGTGACTAGGTTCAGCTGGGTGGTTCTTTCATTTCACATGAAGTTGGTTGAATCTGTAATCATCTGGGGCCTCAACTGGACTAGAATTTCCAGGATGTCTCATTCCCATGACTAGCTGCAGATGCAAGCTGTAGCAGCTTCCCTTCTCCTCCTCTGGTTTCTCTGCAGAGCCAGGGTGGACTTCCACACAGAGTCCGTTGAGAGGGAGTGGCATGGCATCTGAATAGCGAGTATTTCAAGGAAGGAAATGGAAGCTGTCAGTTCTCTTAGACTTTGCTTTCAGTTTTCTCAGAACATTACTTTTGCTGTGCATTCTATGGTGAGAGTAGTAACTGCCAAGCCAGACTCAAAGGGAGCAGTATAACTCAGTGGGTAAGTGGGCATGTGTATAAGAGGAGGAAGGTGTTCATGGTGGCCAGCTTGGGAACATCAAGCACATTTTGAATGTTCTTAATGCCTTCTTGCTGTCTCCATCACTGGGTGTGCACAGGTGGAAGAGGCTGTTTTAAATTCAGCATTTCTCTGCCTCCTTTGTTTCTAGGTAGCAATTAAGTTACAGGAGAAACTGAGGACAGGGCCTCAGAGTTATTAGATTTTGAGAAACAGTTTAAACTCATTGTAAGGAATCCTGAATAATGGAACAAGAAAAACTTTACATGGAAAAAAAAGTGTGTATGTATATATATATAGTCTATAAAATTTCAGTTTCCACATGTAGGACAGGTAGAAAATTTAATGTTCAGATGCTATCCTTAGACTCTTTGCTGGCCAGCAGTTTGCTTGCTTGAAAATGTGACTGCCTACCCCACCCCCCAACACACACACGCACACATACACGTGCGCGCGTGCATGCACACACATATTTGCCCCTTTGTGTATTAAATGGGTTAAAGAGTGTAGACAACTGAAGATTCACTGTGGGTGATGCGTGAAGTAAAGAGGATGTTGAACAATTTCATTAAAATCCTGTTTAGACATCATCTTTTGCCCACTAGCTATGCAGAAAAGTGAAGCTCACTGATGTTTTCATAGTTATACAATTGAACAATCATCCCAGATTCACTGCCCGTCTCTGCCTTGGAAATTGTCTGAATTTCTCTTTCTTTAATTATGTATAAGGCAGCGAGGGTAGGTCCCTAGACAGGACCAGGCAGTACTGATTGTGGTTAACCAGGAGGCTTCAGAAGGCTGCAAGGATAGAGGCAGATAGAAGCATGTGTGTTCTTGGACTGGTTTAGAACCTAGGGGCTTGCCACCAGCAGTAACATTTCCGAGAGATAAAGAGAGTACAGGAGGTGCTTTCTCATGGATAATTCCCCTGGGTGTTTTCCCTCCTGTTTAATTCTACTTTGCTTTGGGAACCTGAGCAGAAGTTTGCTTTTACTTTTTTACTTTCCCTTGAGCTACGCTGTCCTCCTGCCTTATGCTCATAAACTTGCTGTTTGATTTTGGGTGTTATGCATGGATGACTGAACTAATGGGGAGCATGAGCCAAGTTCTCTCCCTAATCTTTGCCCACAGAACACCTGAGAGTTATGTGCAAACATCAGCAGACAGTTCTTGGCAGTGTATCAAATGTACTGTTTATATTTGGAAAATGCATGGGTTCTTCTACTTGGTGAACAAGATGTTTCTAGCTTTCACACACAAACTTAGGAGTTCTGTTGTTTTGTTTTTTTCCCCAAGCCCACTGCCTTCCCCATTTACTACATGTCCCTTTCTTCCACCTTTTTTCCTGGCTGGGTCATCCCTGTAGAAGTAACTGACAGTGTTGTCCTCTGCTGAAATTAAAAACGAAAAATATTTACATGACTGTCTTTAAAGTCATGGATTTTAAACTAACCAAAAGTTCTTACTCTTTTTGTTTCTTTTTTTAATATTTGGTTGATAAACCAGAACATTCTAGGACTCTTTCATTTTTTGATAGACTCACTGAGCTAGTCCTCCCCAAATACTTTGATTGTGTCAGCTTTGGCTTTCAAAGGGACAGTTGGTGACCCAGCCCTGTCACCTTGCTTCTCCATCATTTTCCCTTCATGCTTTCTGAGTAGGGGCTAAGAAATAGCTTTCTCTAATCAGTGCCACTTCCTGCTTGGGGCCCCTGCCCAACTAGTTACAGGAGGAAACTAGACTGGTTAGCACAACATGCAAATCCTACCCTGGTTCTGCCCCCATCTTCAGCAGCGAGCCTCTCACAAGCCCGGTGATTGAATAGTCTCAGGGCCTGCTGGCTGGTTCTCTAATAGACCAAGCTTAGACTCTTTCCATTCCTATGTGCAAATAGCATTCTATGATTATTTTTCCATTTTTCCCTTTTCAAGTTCTGTAGTTTTTTGTGATGATAGCTGCTGGACCCAATAATTTAGGAAATGGGACCAATTATTATAAGCTTCTTCCTCTCGTATGCCTAAATTTCACTCCAGGGGAGTTCCTTTGCATCCTGCAAGAGCTTAGAGGACCTTCTTTCTGTCCTCGAAGTGTCCCCATCCAGGCAGTCAGTAACTACCGCCATCTCTCCACCATTCCACCTGTGAACACCAAATGCCGTTTAAATGCTGACCTCGCTGCTGGAGTTATTTGATTTTTTTAGTTAAAGTCCATTTTCTTCTCTTTTGTGTCCCTCATGCTCACCTTTAATAAGTATTTGATAATTGTTTCTTGAAAAAATAACCAATAATGCCATGAATTAAGTTCCTGGAACACAAACGTTTATGATCAAGTCATTTTCATAAGTAATATCGCAGGTAAGGGCTGTCATCAGAAAATCATTTGCCTGAGCCAGGCATGGTGGCGTGTGCCTGTAGAATCCAAGCGTGGGGAGGCAAGAGGCCTGGGATCTCTTGAGTTTGTGGGTTTGAGACTAACCCAGGTAACACAGTGAGACCTGGTCTTGAAAAAGCAGCCGGTGCGGTGGCGGGCGCCTGTAATCCCAGCTACCTGGGAGACTGAGGCTGGGAATCACTTGAGTCCATGGGATCAGGACTATCCTGGGCAAAATAGCGAGACCTAAGGGGGTTGGGCGGGAAACATTTGCCTTTGTTCTAGTTGTTTATGACTGGAAAGGAAAGCTAATCAGTATATAAAATGATGTGTGCCTTGGAATTTAGTATAGGGTTTACTAATTTTAATTACCTTTAAGTCCTTAATTCTCTAAAGAAAAAAATGTGGGCTAAGTGTGAGATTGCATGAATATGGCAACTGGAATATTCCAGTTCGATAAATATTTTGTCTTGCTTTTACAAACTGGACAGCAGAGGACCAGTAGTCACCTGTGCATTCTGTCCCACCATCTCTGCTGTTATCAGCACAGGATTCAAGAGGCCGGGACAACAGCCTTCTCTTTTGTGTACCATACGTTTGTTTGACCTGTTTGTAAAAAATAGGCAAAGCAGTACTGTTTACTATAGCGAGAATATGGAGACAACCCAATTACGCCAGAAGAGATGAATGGATCAGAAAGTTGTTGTGTATGTACACAATGGAATAGTATTCAGCAATCAAAAAAGACAAATGTGATACATTTGTGATAACATGGATGGACCTAGAAGGAAACGTGCTAGCAGAAATAAACCAGAAAGAAAAGAGAAATACTGGATGATCTTACCTCTATGTGGGATATAGGGGAAACAAACAAAAGGACAAGTAAAAGTTAAATTAACACACTGTCAGCAGAACTGTAGCATAGAACAAGGGAGAGGGAGGGAGGGGGGTAAAATCAAGAGAGGAATGGACACGAGATTAAGATGATGGTTCATGGATGACAAGGTGGTGGGAGAACCTCAGGATATACAACGATGTAAAAATGTATGTGTGTGTCTGCGTGCACAGTTGAAAAAAATTTTAAAAATAGGCAAGATCTTAAAAGAACCCATTTCCTGAATCAGGAACTTAAAACATCACGGTGTTAGTTTTGTTTATGTTTAGTTCTGCCATAAGGTTCTATGAATGTTTCCTGTAATAATTGTAGGTAGAACCTACCTGAAAAGAAAGGGTAGTTTGTGTAAGGGCAGATGTTTTTCTTCCTCATCCTTTTAACGTACTTTATAATTTCTGTAAAAAGACTATTTCAGGAAACTTTTTTCTTTAAAGGTTATCTTAGGGCCTTATTGTCCTTAGGTTACAATACAGATTTGTGTTACTGATTAGTACTTGCTGTCAGCAGTAGGAGATATATATGGTACATTTGTGAATCAACTTACTCATCATCTTTCTTATTGTTCAGTCTGGTGTCTGGTGTATACTATTTATTGAGTAAATATTTATTGAATGTATGAGTAAATTAGGATATCTGGAGAAGTTTACTTTCAAAAGTCTATACAAATATTAATCAAAAACAGGATTCCTGCTGTGAATGTACATATTTTAGTTTTCTCAGAGCGATTCACAGTTTTCATTGTGGTAGAATACAATTAAAGCTAATACTTATTTATAAATTATTAAAGTATAAACAAAGGCTTAACCTTTGAATTAGCCTCTTGGCTTCCAGTTAGTCTCTTTAGTTCATTGATTTTCTAAAGTATGGGCAAGGGAGGGGTGAAAACCTAAGGATCTGGAATGACTGTCAACACCACAGAATTAGGAGCTAACGCCATTTGAAAATGGTTGAGGCAGTGGTCAGAGCCTTTAGTTTTGTAAACGTTAAACAAAATATTACTACTGCTGCTGCTACCACTTCCACCACTGCTCTGTTAGTCTTGGTTGCCAGGAGAATGTCTTTTTGCTCTAAGTGTAGATAAACTCACAGGCCGTTTTCACGTTGCTTCAATTTCCCATTATATGTAAAGTTACCAGGCTTTAATAAATATTATGGGGACATCATAAAGTCTAAAAATTAACCAAAAGAACAAAAAATGACAAACCTGCAAGGCCTTGAAGTGCCCTAAAATATTATGTCAAAATTAACTTTCCAGGGGTTGAGAAGCTTTTTAAATGCAAGAGGATTATTTAATTTAAAGTTTTAGTGTCATGTGATAAAACTGATTTGCGGTATTTTAAGTGAAGGGAAATTCAAATAGTATTTGTTCCTGAATTGCTAAATAACCTAACTTACTGTATTTTAATGTCTTAGCTTGTGTACTTACATGAAAATAAAACTTGTTTACAGTAATAATTTCACTTGTAATATTTCAGTTATAATTTTCTGTAACACTCACAGTACTATTTTATCACTATAAAGTGTTTAATTTTTATGTTCTCTGTTCTGCTTTATATCTAAACTTTATTCAGATATCTCAAGAAATGAAATTCTAAGATCTGTGAAATGAGTTTGCTAATTACTATAATGAGATTTTAATTTTCCTAATAAGTAAACACAGCAAGGGGGGATCTTGTTAATAATTCATACATGAACATTTCATAAATCTGTCATGCTATTTGGCTAGACATGACTCTCAAACAAATTCTTGCTTCTCAATACTAAAACAGCTCCCTTGACCTATTTCTCCTTTATTTTTTCTTCCTGTAAGTTGTGTTGAAATAGAGAAGCTGTTATGATTGAATTTGGCTCAGTTCCTAAACAATACCATAATGCTGTCTTAGAACTTATTTTCTTGAGAGGCCCTAGAGCTAGGTAAGTGAAAATAAAGCAAAGCAAATCATCTTTTGATTATTGAGAGCTTGTTTGGAGGTTCTAGCAGGGGAGCGCAGCTACTCGTATACCCTCGACCGAAGAACGGTCCGTCTCTATTCGGGGAAGGCCGTCCTCTTCGACCGAGCGCGCAGCTTCGGGAGGGACGCACATGGAGCGGTGAGGGAGGAAGGGGACACCCGCCTAGCCAGCCAGATCAGCCGAATCAACCCTGGCGATC